>CAEGAD010056765.1:0-14641 GCA_903067055.1 Poeciliopsis paucimaculata | reverse complement strand
TGAAGGGTCTTGCCTAAGGACCCAGACTGGATTCGAACCCCCTCCCTCTCGGGTGATATACTGATGTCTTATTTATTGAGCTATCCAGTCAGCTGGATATATATATATACATATATATATATATACATATATATATATACCAGCCTCTACCAGAGGCTCCCAGGCCTCTGGTAGAGGACCCGAGCTCAGAGGATAAGAGCTCGGAACCACCCGCGGTGGGTGAGAAGGGAATTTTTTATATATATATATATATATACATACACACACCAGGAGCTACCAGGAATCCACTGCCTTCTTCTGTGACAGCAGAATAAATGTTTTCCAAACCATTTTTAATTTTCTATATGAAACTAAAACTTACATTTAGTAATGTGAATTTATATGTTAGAAGTAGGTAAAGTACTTCCAGTGTTAATACTCTTCATCTGACCTCCAAATGACACAAGTCCAACCGACAGAAAGCAACATTAGAACCACAACGCTTGTTTACAATTACATTTTTGATTAAAACATTGCTCCTCTTTATTCAATGAAGTTGTGGAAATTTTACTCAAGTAATAATAAAATAGCAGAAGTAAAAGTATGGAGTAATAAAAATCTTCCAGTTTCAGATTAACTTCATTAGCTAATTAAACCTTAGGTTTTTGTGACGATGTGAATGCGTGTGAAAATATTTCATTTCCCTCCACCAGTCCGAGTCAGGGCCTGTGCTGCGGCCACAACTGTGAGTTTAAGCCTTTGGGCCAGATGTGCGACGAGGAGACGGACTGTGTAAAGGAGAGCGTGTGCTCCAGCCTCTCCCCGCTCTGCCCCAAACCAGACCCCAAGGAAAACTTGACCGTCTGCAGTCAGGGCACGCGCGTCTGTCTGAACGGGGTGAGGCTCAGCCGCACTTCGAACTGTGACTCCGCACACTTTTTCTATTACTCAACAAATCAGGCAGCATTTGGCAGTATCTCGCAATCCTGCAAAGCTGGTCTGCAAAGGCAAATGGTTAACCTTTGGAACTGCAATGGGGGGGGGGGGGGGATGAGCACATTTTGATGCTTCCAGGCTCTTGAAGGTTGCCCCATGTTTGTTAGACTTTAATTTGAACTGGTTATGTTTTGGTTTCAGCTTGTGTTTCTTCAGACATTTGGTATTGATTAGATGAAACAAAGCAGCTTTATTTCCAAACAACAGCCTCATTAAGCAGGAAATTACTGGGAAATTACCAAATCCGTCTTACCACACCTCCAATTCCTCAAACTTTTCTCCAGCATTCAATACACTTTGCTTTCTTGGGAAATTTGCTCCAGCTGTGATTGTTGCACCATCCCTCTTGAAATTGTTCTGATTTATCATGACCTGAATCATGAAAAAATCCTTCAGGGAAACATAATTTATATAGAAATAAAGAGAAAAAAAAGCTAATTTTCAGGTGTTCATTTATGTTTTTTAAAAAGAATTTTGTCTGCAATGTTCATATAGATGCGATACATTTTGGTTTAACGGCTAATTAGAACCAGATTATAAACCGAAGCTGAAAGAAACAAACCAGGGAACAGATTGTGGAAAAACATCAACACGGAAGATGAAACCAAAGCAAAAACGAAACAGAGACGATCCAAACAAAAGCAGATGATCAATTTATATTCATAAAAAACAATCATCAGCACAGACAAAGAAACAAATAAAACACTTCAAATTCCACCATTTGATCCCATACAGTGCCATTTCCTCTCTTCCTCTTTCCATTTTGGTCACGCAAAGAAACATTTTTACACCGATGTACCAAACAACTGCAGAGTAGTTTCTCTTTAGTTATGCAGTTATGATATTCCACTGAATATTCACGTTTTTAATTAATTATCTTGGTTCATTTAGTTTTGTGTTTTCTGTAGCTATTGTGCTTTATGTGGGTCTGATTGGATTATTTTGAGACGTCTTCAGCATTTATTTTGAAAGGTTTGGTTGGGTCTAGGGGCCTTTATTTAGCCCTTGTGGGTTAGAGAGAGGGGGAAGACCTGTGGCAAAGGTCATCAGAGGACTTGAAGCCTCCATCCATGGGTTTGTGCTTTACCCCTGCGTCACCGTCGCGCTCATCCTTCAGCATTTTTACATTTTCCTGTCTTTATTTTTTCTATGATCTCTTTTGCATGCTACATTTAACATAGCTGGTGACAATTGCAGGGGAAGTAAAAAAAATAAAAAATAAATAAAAATTTGCACAATGTATTTTATTTGACAAAGTCTTCAATCTTTCTTCAAAAACAGCAATTAGAACAAAGTCCTCATTTCAAACATTATTTCACCTATTTTGCATTTTAAGTCTCACAAAAAAAAAAAAAAAACAGACAGGTAATTACAGATTTCTTTCTAAACTGCTGTGGTGTGTCTAAAAGTATGTCACAGCTCAGACTTAAGCAGCAGACATTTTAAAAGAGTTTTCAAACAATTTGAAGGTTTCTCTTAGTATGTTTGCGACTGGTGAATTTGTCAACATGTACCGTCGGGAGGCGATCCTAAGCCGTCGCAAAGTTTGCATCTACCTCCAGCCGGCTCCGCCACTGTGTATTTGTTGTACGATCAGCAGAAAACATAAGACAAAAACAGCAAAACAACAACATGGTGGAGGGATGAACTGACAACATCTGGTTAAATTAACCAGGTTCTTTGAAAATGTCAATAAATGTTGAACATTTTCCACAGTCTGTTCAATGCATAATGGTGAAACTTGAGCTTGAGATACTGACATACTTCAGTCAGCGTGAATGCATTAATTGAATAGGAAAACCGGACCGATCGTTTACCATCCTTACCTGTCACCACCTGTGCGGATGAGGTCTGAGTGTGTGTTTGTCTCTGCAGGTCTGCGCTGAGTCTGTGTGTGTGAAGCACGGCCTGCAGCAGTGTGACTGTCCTGGAGTCAGCATGAAGGAGAAGTGCCACATGTGCTGCCAGCAGCCCGGTAAACACAGAACCTTGTGTCCTCCACCGCCGAGCAACATGTTTACAACTCTGTGTCCCAACAGCTCGGACCGTATCAGTTCATCCAGATGTCACCTCTGTCTGACCTGATGTTTTCTGGGCAATAAATCAAGTTGTGTTCCTACTGGAACTGTTTCTGTACAGAGATTTGAAACGATACGGACTGGATTTAGATCTTAACTCTGAATGTTACAGCATTTAATCCATGTCAGGACTGGCCTGCGTATGTTTCAGGTAAGCCGATGACGTGCGCCAGCACCTCCTCCTCTGTGCTGTCCCGTCACTTCCAGACGAAGTTGTTGCCCCTGGTTGGCGGCGCGCCGTGCTCAGGTAACCAAGGATACTGCGACAGATTCCACGTGTGTCGCCTCCTGGATGCGGACGGCCCGATCGCCAGACTCAAGAACTCTTTCCTTCATTTGGATGATTTTGATGATGTGGGGGAGTGGATGAAGGTGATCTCTTATTTATCTTCTTTTTTTTCCAAACCCCAAGCATCTAAACAATAAGCGGTTGAAAACTGACTCGATATCAGTATAATGACTGAATGTTGTAGAAAGGTTTCAGCGAAAAACTAAATCTAACCAAGTATGTTTGCACGGCTTCTAGTGTGCATATTTTAAAACTGAGTTATTCCACTGGCAGATGTTTTCACTTGTAACAAATGGATACAATCTGCCTGTACTTTTAATCAATTTTCCATAATTAGCAAGCTTCTTTATCTTCTAGACAGAGTCTGTTTTTCATGAGCAAATACACCTGCAATATGCCATCACGTTTTGTTTTTTTTATTGAGCAACATAATGTAACTGTAATGTAATGTAACATTTTTGACTTGATTGAGGAGTGGAGCAAGATTTTACCGAGCAAGACTCTCTTTGTTGTTCTTGCCCACATTACAGACACTCACAGATTTATGATAGACATCACAGACAGGACGACCCAAGTAAACGCACAATTATTCGCAGGGACTGGTTTACCACTTTTAATAATTTGGTGTAGCTGAATATCTTAGCTCGAGTTTTCTTACATCGCCTGTAAGTAACAGATTGTCAGCATTTGTTAACAGTTTTTGCTGGGTCAGATTTAGAAGAAAATGAGCAAATGTTTATTGTTGCGTCCTGAGCCTGTTTATTTGTGTCGGTCCTGTTGCAGCTGTCGTTAAGGTTTCGTTTTACGCTACAGTGTTGAGAATCAGGAATGCTCATTTAGGCTTAGAGGCACTGCAGGGTTTCTGTAACCCATTTCCCTGGAGACGGGGCCCATCATTATCAACTCTTGGTGGTGTCTTACCAAGGCTGTTGTAATAAATAACAAATGTGGATATAATAAAGAGTTTTTAACTAACATATAATTCCAACTGAAAAAATAACTCATTAAGTGTTAAAAAAAAAAAAGGTTGTTACATCATGCCTTTTTGTTTAGACCGACAGCTTATATGACAGGAAAGTTACATTTGGCAGATGCGTCATCCCCTAAACATGCACTGCCACATTTTAGCAATGCGCCTCTTGCAGAGTGAAAACCTGGGCAAAGTGCAGACATATAGGCAAGACATAAGAGGAGGAAATGGGTGAAATTATATGTATGACATGAAAGAATAACTGGCCTGTTTTTAAGATTTTAATTGTGATTCAACCTCTTCTGTAAACACAAGTTGTTTGGAGTTAATAAAGTGCTTAAATCTGAACAAATGTTTTTTTTTTCCCTCTCTGCAGGCTCATTGGTGGGCCATCCTGATTGTTATCCTGGGTCTGTCTGGAGTGATGGGCTGCATAGTCTGCCTCTGTGGCAGTCCCTTGAACACTCGTGACCTGGACACACCCACAACTACTCCCACTTCAAGAAATACAATTTAATTATAATATAAAAATATATTTATTGCTCTTGTTTGATGATGAGGGGAAAATTAAAGTAGCTGAGCTGCACTTGAATGATGCATTTAGACAGCCTTGTGTTGTGTTGCAATCGGAGAACTGCAAATGACCTATGTGTGGGCGAAACACCTGCTCAGCTCCCCTCATGCCGGTTTGTCACCAGATATCTTTGTACGTCACAATGTTTCTGCCTTTGCTTATCCCTGGAGGGGTAGATTCTCAGTAAGGCTCCTGGGACACATGTGCTGTGGAAAATGTTTCCAGCAACCCTGGGCATGTGCAGGTTTCCTCAAAGGCTGCCGCGTTCTGTGACTCTGAAGTCGCAATGTAAAAGCACCTGAACACTTTAGTGGAGTGAGTGTACCTTTGCTTTGGATGTCGACCACTTTTCATCTTGGTGCAAATTAATGAGCACAGGAACAGGATGTCAGGAATTCGTGCTTCTAGTTGTGTACGATGGAAACGGCTGGCTGAGCTGCCCTGGTTTATTCTTGTCTGTATTCAGACTTTATTTGTTCACATTTTTTCCTCAAAAGAAATTGGGATTTCATGTGAAAAAACAGAAAGCAGCCCGGCATTGTGAACTGGAAGCAAATGTTGATACAGTTCTCAACATTCTATCTAAATTGCTGCATTTGTCTTCAACCCTCTTTGCTCTGATATCCATCCATCCATTTTCTGACACCCATGTCTCTCGAGGGGTCGGGAGGAGTGCTGGTGCCTATCCTGATATCCCAAAATAAAATTAATTCTAACTGAATTCTGGCTCCAATCTTCTGAGACAAGTCAAAATTAAAAAAAAAAAAAAAAAAAATTCCAAATTTTTACTTCTCAGAATTAGATTAGAGGCAGAATAATTCTGGTAAATTCTGGGGGGAAAAAAGTCACAATTCTAAGAAAACAAATTCTGATTTTTTTTTTTTTCTGTGCTCTTAATTTTCTTCCAGTGGAAACTGTTTTTATTTAATTGAGAAAATATTATTTAAACATGCAGCAGTTATTTTCAAGCTTCTATGAATGCGTCCTTTTGGGCCACAAAACTTTATGACAGACTGGTTTTGGCCTGCGGACCTGGAGTTTGACCTTTCAGATTTTTATCAGCAAAAAAAAAAAAAAAAAAAATCTAAGTTTGATTTTTTCTTCACAATATTGCACAACTTTCTACTACGGCATAAATTCACAACAAAATGCACCAATATGTGGCCTAAGGGAACAAAATGAATGCGTTTTTCCAAGGTATTGTATAATACCCGTAATATAACAAATCTGAGAAAAGAACCAGGGAATAAAAACATAATTGTAGGTCATTATGACTACTTAAAAAGAAATGTTTCCAGGTCACTGCCAACTCAAGTGTCTTAATTTGACTCCTTTTCGTGTCTCCTTGAGACAGTCGGGAGAAAAACAAAAAACTTGTGCGTCACAACAGTAAGAACGTGAAGAAATAATGCATCCCAGTTTGGGTAATCTCAAACTTTGTTGCTCCTTTAAATCAGAAATGGCCATGTGAGAGTTTAACCTGTTCTTCTTGAATCAAAAACAAATTTGATTTTGGTAATAAAGTGAAACCAACTGTTGACAAAGAAAAAAAAAAAAAATTGTTTCTCCATCACAATTTAGAACTGAAGTAGACAGCTTAACTTTGGCAAATATTGTTTATTAAAGAATTTATACAGTACAGTGTTTGACTCCTTTACAAATATGTACAAAAAAAAAAATCATCTATAGACAAAAATAGAAGACAGTGGTTCTTAATAAAAACATTGTTATGGTATTTATATAGATTTACAGTACATGGAAAATATTCTGTTTGTGCAAATGTGTAATATAAAGTCACAATGATAACAATACCGATCTCTGGAGAGTTGATAACATTTAGTTGAATGAATGAAAACGAACCAAAAAAAAACACAGAAAATACTCAAACCAGCATCACATGCTTATGAAATGTATAAATATATATCAGTTAGCCACATCTTTGTGTCACAACAGAGCTATACAGTAGCAGCACAAACTACAACACAAAACAGCAGCGTTGGCTGCTTTGGTTCCTTCAGTAAAAGTCATAATTCGAAATGACGACTTTATTGCACACAGAGGTGAAAAACTGAGAAAACCATGGAGAGAATATGCAGTGAGTGTTTACACAGTACAGTGGTGAATGCTCAATTTGACCGACTGGGCTAAACAAATACAGGAAAAAGAATGTATTTTTACAAAGACCCTGCAGAAAAAAATAAATAAAAACATGACAGGAGTCTGCCACCCGTTTTATTTGTTTTTTTTTATGGTTTCTGCATCTATATATTTTATGGCATTACTACCTGCAGATCCAGTCAGACAGTTCAACTTGAGCAATCCTTTAAAGTACATCCAATCTAGTAAGTTTCCATTTGAAAACGTACAACCTTTACCCTCTTTACACTAAACAACCATGTTTTTCCATCCGTCTATGACCCATAAAAATAACCTCCAAGTTCTTGGAAATATAAACATCCACACTGATTAGGTTTTATCAGCCACTACGAGTCTTTCCCAATTGTTTTCTAACACAAAGATATCAGTTAGTCAGGCCTGAACAATAAAAAAATGTTCTAATTAAAATTATCCCACTGCTGTGCATCAAGGTGTAAGAGTGCCATAAATAACTTACTTTATTTCAATGACAATAGTTATGCATCATAAAAAATAAGCTTTTTGCGAGATATTTTACATGAATTAACATCTGTAGATATGTACAAGGGTTTTTTTTTATGTCTGAAAGATACAAGTAGTGTATAAATTATGTCTTAATTGGTAAAATTTTAAACATTTATCAACATATTTTCCTTATCGTCAGTCATTCTTCGGAATTACTCTGCAGGATAAAAGAGCTCATGGTCACTGTTCAGCTTTTCAGAAATATAGTGATAGAAAAAACAAAGACTAAAACTCACCTCTTTGAAACTGGTTTACGTTTCATTCTCCATTCATCTTTACATTTAACAAATGTGACCAAGTGTGAGCTGTGGACATCAGGGTCTTTTAAACAGAAAACCATCCTGAAAAAGAAAGTTAGTTGATTTGATGCGACGCTTTATCAATTTTCATTAACAGGCTCCAAACTAAAGCAAATGCCAACACCGACTTTATGACAAAGCCGTTTTGATATTGTGATCCATTTCTGTTCAGAAGTTGATATTTCTGACTTCAACACGAAGCCCAACATGCCACCCTCTCACTTTAAAAACTGAAATCAGCAGCAGCAACAAACTATCTACAACCTCCTCTGTTACTTTGTATCTAACTGAATTGGTTGCAGCCATTGTCCAGGAAAAACACTTCCAAGTTTTTACTGTCAAAAACTTAAAGTGCTTAAAAAAACAGATTTCTGAATATTATGTTACCGTTTTTTTTTTTTTATCTAGCTCGTAAAAGTTGCCTGGTGATTGATGACAATCACGGGAAACTAATCTTTCTGCTTGTCTAATTTTTTAAATTGCATCTAAATTTGTTTTGAAATGCAACTTCCCAGATAAATTAAACCCAGTGTATGCTAAAAGCTAATGGTTCTCTATGTGTACTCTGGCTTCTTCGCACAGTACAAAAATACACAAGTCAGGTTAAGTAGTCTCTCCAAATTGCCCCTAAAGGTAATTGTGCACTAGTATTACTGTGTCCTGTTTGTGATTGGTCAGAACGTGTCATTGGTCCCACCTTCCGACCAATGACAGATGTAGAACCAAACACAAACCAAACTAAATCTTAAAAAAAAAAAAAAAGAAAAACTAATTATCGATCAGCAAAATGAAGGTACAAATTATTGGTGCAATTTTGTAGACAGAAAAATCACCTACATATAGATTTCAACAATATTTTAGGAAAAAAAAAATAATTCATTTTTGCACCAATGGAAGAGGCTTCACTAATCTCAACTTACTTTTGTTGCGTCTCGCCACTTTTGATGCGGATTTTGTGAACAGCCACACCGTCGGCGTTCCCAGACCACCAAGAGGAAACCATCTTTAACAGGTTGGACACCGACCAGCTGTTTGACTCCATCCACTTAAACTTCAACATCAGCAGGTCGCCGATATCCGTTTCGGTGACCAGAAGAAACGAATGTGTCCTGTTTGTCTCGAGTCTTTCCTTCCTAAAAACACAAAGGAATGTCACTGCTCATAAAAGGTTTCCCTTATCTCCGGCTTGAGAAACAGGCATCACAAAACATGATAGCACTGATAAAGCAAAACCAAATGAGTTTAGGTTAATGTGTCTTAAGCTACTGTTTAGGTGTTACAAACTTCACGTAATTTGCAATCATGGTGCTATAAGTCCCTTAGACGAAGCATTTAAAGTTGCTGACTCACAGCTTAAGCTCCAGGTTTTCAGCCTCTCCTTTGGTTCCATATAGAGAGACGGTGAGAGACGGCTCCATCTCCGACGTGTTCACTTTACTGGAGAAGTGGATCTTCAGCTGGTAATGGTAAACTATCAGGACATGGAGAGAAGGTGACATTTAGAAAGTGGAAAATGTGCAGAGGATGAAATTAAGCTTCAAGTAATCTGAGTTTTGCAACCAGAATCTCAACAACTACTAATCTCTTTTCCAAACAAACATGACTTGGCTTGTTTGTGTATTATTATTAGCACATTTAACAGAGTTAACACTTGCACACCTGTTGTTGACCGGTTTTACTGACCTCTGAAAGGCATGGAAGCTCGTGTCTTGGTGTACATCTGAACGCTGTGCGGCCTGCGGATTTGGCTTGTGCTGTAGCCGACAGTGTTGCAGCGTCCCTTGCGACAGCTCAGACACATGCCGCGGTCGAACATGTCGTTGCTGCCGCACTGGTAGGCCTTGGCAGGTTCCTGCTCGTTCAGCAGGGAGTCGATGAAAAGATGGATGGCGCGCTCGTGTTCGCACTTCACCGCATCATTGATGGCTGAGGAGCAAATGAGAATGAATAAAGGAACACATCTTAACAGATGGAGATGAAACGATAAAATAAAGACAGTTTGCTTCATGGACAGACAATGGAAGGTAAAGAAAGCAAGTAAGAAAAAAATGAATTATCTGAAAACGTGTAAAGTACACATGACCTAAATGTTCAATATGTTGGATTGATGGTAAATCTCCACCCCAATTGTCAAGAACACTCGATTACAACAGCCCTAAGTACAACACATTTAGCGCAAATTATTTTCTCAAAACTCTGACCCTCTTCTCTACCCATGCTGAGAAAAAAGCATGTAGACAAAAAGTGTCCCCTGTCTGACTAATGAACTTTAAAACATTTGTTTCTTTTATGTCTGTATGTTAGCATCTTTCTTTTTTGCTAATACTTTAGGTTTTCTTTTCTGTCCTGTAAATATTTTTGAATGACCTTGTGTATGAATGCTGTTACATAAAACTTATTTCTCTGACCCATCTACTTCGTTCTTTGGTCTTCATTTAAAGTTGCTGACTAGATGTCTTCTAAAAATCAAATGGTACTGGCTTTCATTTTGGGGTATCAGAATAAAGGGGTTGAATAGACACCACACCTTTCATATGTATATTTGTAAAAGTTTGAGTTAAGTTTAATTTCTCTATTAAACTTAGTGGCTGGTTAAAAAAAGTTTAATATTGTATTTCCTGTCCAAGACATACAATGTCAACTTGTTTTACTGAGAACAAAATTGTTTTGAAGACAAAAAGGGTTTTTAAAAACCCCAATATCAAAGCGTAAACAGAATCTTTACCAAATATCCCAAAGTTAGCGATTTTCTCCAAGGCGCCCCTCATGTTGCAGCCCGGCTGGAAGCTGCCCCCGTTGGGGTAGATGTCCACGTGGCCGATGGGTTGCTGTATCCCGATGCTGAGACCCAGCGAACCCCGAGTGAAGGTGTGGAGGACGTCCACGAAGTGGGCGTCATCTGGAGAGAGGCGCCTGTGGGCGTGTTCACCCTCAAAGTCAGGCCCAGCTGGATCCAGACCTTCAAAAACAGAAAAGCAATGCAATGAGTGGGATTAGGGAGATTTCACTTTGTCAATTTGCTCATCTTTTTTTTTTTTTTTTTTTTTTTGGTAATTTAGTTGTTTACCAGTAATCCGTCCAACTTTGTTGCTGGCATGGCTGCCAGCAAATCCAGCCACATGAGCCCCCAGGCTGTAGCCGATCAGGTGCAGCTTGTCAAGAGGCAGGTTGGTGGTTTCCTTTAAAAATATAAATACTTAATGAAAACCCATCAGTCTGGAATGAGTCACAAAAACATTTCTAAGGCTTAGGACTCAAGAAAAAGCACAATGTGGGCCATTATCTACAAATGTAGAAAACTTGGAACAGTGGTTAATTTTCTCAGAAGTGGACAGCCAACAAAAACTGCAAGAGGGAAGAGAGGAGCAAAAATATCTTCACAAAAATAAAAAGAGGAAAAAAAAACAAAAAACAGAAACGTCTAAAGTTTTGCAGGCTTTCCTTGACTCAGTTAAGGTCAGTGTTTATGATTCGACAAAAAGATGGATGAGGCAAATTACATCAAGGAGAGACCAAAAAAAGACCTTAAAGATTCCCAAACCCTTTGGGAAAATATTTATTTGTAGACTGAAAAGACAGAGGAACGTTTTTGTATATATGCGTCCCATTACATTGGGCGCAAAACAAATACAGTTTATTAAATAAGCATCATCAACAGCTAAAGAAAATAGTTTTGAGGGACTTGGAGTTGATGGAACCATGAATCCTGTTCTCTGGCAGCAAAAGGGTTTAATATCTGGAAATCAAACTGATTACTTAAAGCTCGAAAAATGTAAGACAATTATCAGAAAAACACCAGAAACTCCACCTCTGAATGGTTAAAAAAAGTTTTTAAAAAAAAGGGGTTTAAGAGTGGCCTTCTTCAAGTTCAGACTTAAATCTTAGCATAAACTTGACGAGACGGTTCACACTTCAAATCCCTCCGATGTGCCTCAAAAAAAGGAGACCGGCCTAAAATTCCTCAACCATTAGTTTTTAGGTTACTTAGGACCAGGTTGCCAAAGATAGCCTTTTTTCCATTCAATAAGTCAAATCATTATTTGATTGCTGCATTTTGGTGATTTTCATTTGATAGTAAAAACTATTTAATCATTTGAAAGATCCCAGTCTGACAAAAAAAAAAAGAAGACGACAGGAAAATACATATGCCAAACACTGAACATTTTTAAACTGGTGAGCCATAACATCAAGATTATTAGAGTACTTATTCAACATCTTCCTACTGAAATAATAAATATTTTTCAAATGAATTATTCACAAAGCAAAATCATAAAAAAAAAAAAAAAAAAGTGTAAAAATGAAAAAGAGGACCACTCACCTCGATCCAGTCAATGAAGCGTGCGATCTCTCTTCCCACTGCTTTGGTTTTCTGAACTGCGACCACATAGTGGTTCTGAGCCGAGCTCAGCCAGTCCACCACAACAACGTTGGCCGTCCGCTCCCTCTCGTACAGCGCAGACACCAACTTAGGCATCCAGCTTTCAAACATACCGCTCAGCTGTTAGCAGAACAGTTAAAATGTTTTTAAACATTTTTTTTTTAAACAAGTCTAAATGTACTTAAAGTAGTAACTTTTAAGCCATTTCTAGCATGTGCTGTGCTGTGCTCACCGTCCATCCGTGGATCACCAGGAAGGTTTTGGACGCGCTGTTGAAGGCGCAGGCCGCCAGGGTCTCTGGTTTTCCGGGAACAATGTAGCACAGGTCGTCGTCGGGATGGGATGGATTACGCAGGGAGAATTTTGCGATAGCCGAGTGATGTTCATCCTCGCCAAACAAGTCTTTCAGAGGGTCAAGGAAGTTGCCTGAATGAAAAGGTTAAAAGGAGTTACTTTCAACAAATCATAACGGCAGAAAGTCCAACTAAATAGCTAACTACAAAAAATCCCAGAGTAAAGAGTTGCTAGGTTAGATAAAATCAGAGCTGTGGGGTTACAGTGGTTCTGCGGGCCTGGACAGACTTCCACATTCTCTTCATTTTTTTTTTTTTTTTTTGCCCCTGCACCTTTGTTCCTGCCGTCTCAGGCTATAATTAGTTTTTTTGGTCCCAGAGACACTTGTATGCTCATTTTACCCAACTCAGCTCAGATTGAGCTGATTTTCACAGCAGCAACCTCCAACACCTGTAGGTAAAGTCTTGACTTCAATAACTTGATCAGTGCTTTCCAACATTATTAACCTTCTTTAAGCAACCTCCAGCTTTCGGCCTCAGAGATCTCTGTATTTTATTAGGATTTATGTACAATAGACCAACAAAACGGATCACATAATTGTGAAGTGAAATCAAACCACGGTTTCCCTTTTTGTTTGTCAGTAGAGATGTGACTGTGACATAGGGACTTGATAGAAATAACATTTGCAGCGACAGCAGATGCAGGTCTTCTGGTCTGTTTCAACCAACTGTGAACATCTAGAGATTCAAATTGTTGCCTCTGTTTTCGGGGGCAAAATACCTCATGGTCAATTGAAAAGAAAAAAAATTGCCATTCTTACAGATTAGCATGCATTAATCTAAAGGCCTTTCGTTGCTGCTCCTTATGGGTATTTGGTGTCGTCGTCCTGCAGGAAGGTAAACCTCAGACCCAAGTCTCATGTCTGTTTGCAGTTTTATTTTATTTTTTTCCTAGGACTTTCCTGTGTTTATCCTAATCCATAATCAACTCTGACCAGAAGTTGATCCTTCTTAAGAATTCCCACAGCATGATGCTGCCACCACCATGTTTCACAGTGGGGGCGGTGTCCACAGAGTGACTTGGACCAGCACAGCTTCTTGGATGTCAGCAAAGCAAGTAATTATTTTTATCTTATCTCTTCTTGGAGCAATATTACAAAGTTAATCAATTAGGTTACTTTAGTTAAGTTATCTTTACTGGATGCTATTTTTCAGGATTATTGGAGTAAAGGGACCTGATCTAAGCACATCCCACATCTCAGATTATTTGGAATTATTCAGAATGATGTACTTTGTTGGAGTCTGCTACAAAGTATGCTTTGCGAGGCCCTCTACACTGAAGTTATCAGGATGAAGATCATGATTTGCTTAGGCATAAAAAGCTCTTCTGCACGACAAAAGCAACACGCCATCCCTCAGACATTTAATCATTACTTAACGAGTGAATGATTGTTGGGCTGCATGCTTTATTGCTCTGCAGGCTTGTTAATATGCACCAGGGTAAACGTGAACTCACCAAATGCAGAATCAGTGAGATCTTCTTCCAGGGAAGTCGCTTTTTGCGCATCCGCATTCAACACCACGAAGCACAGAAGCCAAAGTTGCCAGGCTCTCATCTCTTACAGCCACAAATCCTTTGAGAGAATTGCTCTAATTAATCGCGAGTCCCACGCCGCGGCTGGATGGACAGACTACAGTTTCCGTCTCGGTGGGCGTTCAGCGCTGTAGTCTGGGCCACATTGGACTGAATGCGTCTTAAATAGCGCCTGTGAACTTCTGCCTCGTCATTGGCTGCGGACCTCCGGGCGGAAGGTAAATGATTGGGCTGCGCCATGGGAAGAGGTAGCGCGAGTAGCGTCATGAAAAACAGCTGAGCAAAGCTGCTAGTGGAGGTTTTAAGTTACACTCAGCAACAAAACAGGCCCGGCGTGAGGAATTCATTTCACTCCGGGATTGTTTACTAACTCTGCTCATTTGGAGTTTCACGTGTAAATTAGATAAAAACACCGAGCCGTGAACTTTGTGCAGAAACTACACAATTTATTTGCAGAACCGACAACCTTACTTTTGTAGGATTAACTTTAATTAAAGTTTGGTTTTCAAATTAACCTTGTTCTATATATA
>CAEGAD010056759.1:0-31571 GCA_903067055.1 Poeciliopsis paucimaculata | reverse complement strand
TCTTCTGTGTGGAGATAGTTTGGCTGTAATGAAAGAATATAATCTACCACTATCAAACTTCTCAGAAACACTCAGACAAAGACAAGAATATGAACATCATAGAGCAGCACAATAATGCACTTTCAGTTTATAATGCATGCACTTTAAATTATGTATTTATATTGATATTAAGAAACATATTTAGTTTTTCAAAACAATTTCCTTTTTGCTGTTTGCCTGTTGAAAATGTTTTCCTTTGAGGTAACCGACAGTCATAATAAAATATCACTTTATTCATTTAATTATTAAATATACACTGTGTTAGGTCTTGGCTATGTGCAATCATTTCAATATTTTTTAATAAACGTCGACCCAGTCCGACCCTCGGCTTGTAGCAAATTAGTTTTCTTGGCCCTCGGTGTATTTGACTTTGACATCCCTGATCTACACAAACCTCCACAAAGATGCAGCACACATGCTGCCCAATTGACCAAGAGGAACTGAGATCAGTTTTCCATCTAGCTTTATACGCTGCTGATCAAGAGGCAGAGAGGTCAGCAGCTATTTGAAATGGGGATACATGCTTGCAGTCACCACTGCACGTAATAATGTTTCTTGGACATTATATTATATTTTCTCTAATTTCAAAATTATTTCAAAAATAAACTCTAAATTGTACCAGATCCCTCCATAAATGTTCAAACACACTGTTGCAAAAACCAAATGAACACTGGATTTCTTCCAGAACTTCTGTCAGAGTTCAGAGGAGTTGCAGATATGCCGATTCACACTCTGGACTTCTGCCAATTAAAACACGACTATTGAAGCAGCACCCTCATACAGAAGGTCCACTTTGAATAATGACAGAGTGTTGACTGATCAGTTTGACTTGGCAAGAACAGCTCTGCACTCTAGACCCAGGATAAAACATTAATACCCCAATAGGACATTGTCAGAGTGAATCAATCCTGGAAACTCCTAACATGATTAAAGGATTTTTTGTTTGTTTGTTGCTGATGATTTATTTGATCATTAGACAAACAGCAACATCATTAAAGCACAATAACTGATTTATTTATGATTTCTTTTGCAGAAACTGGAGTTGCACACAAACACTACACACCCGCGCATATAACAGTATTAAGGTGCTCATGTAGCACGAAGGTTCCCACCTGAAGGAAAGTGAACTTTTACAAAAACGAGCTGCTTTCATGTGTTTTTAATTTAAAAAAATTTTTTTGACCTTTTTAAGTCCAGTTTATAAAGACGGGATCTCATTAGAGAACAGGACAGAGTGTTTTTTTAGCCGGGCTCTGGCAGTGCAAGTGCTTGCTGGATGGAAAACAAAAAAGGAGAGGTGAAGAGTAGAGGAGGAAAAGAAAGGGAAAGAACATGGCTCGAACAAGTGGCAGCTAGTCCAAAATCCTCCATTTGCACAGCTTGCATGGTCTTAAGCAAGAGTTGGAGGTTGTCTTTTTTTGAGAATGTAGTGATTAATATTAACTAATCCCCATCAGGGTTTGCATCTGAAAGTAGATGAGGTTTCCTCCATAAATCCCCATATTGGATAATCTGTCAGCTTAAAACGAACAAACCTCCACATTTTCTTGAAAGTGAACTGTACAAGGATTTGGTTTCAAACACTGAATGTCACTTCAAGCTTTAAAATGATAAAATGAGCTCTAATAATATATTAATTCTGAAAAACCTCTCTGAACTTTCAAAGAAAAAATTTTCTGTAGATGATTTTTAGGATTTTCTAGGGAAAACCAAAAAAAATGCCATGTTTTTTTCCTGGTTGAATAAGAATCAGCCAGAAACTGCAGATGAAACTTCAAGAAATAAATTTAAATTTATTAAATGACAGAATGTTCTCATACAGTCTTAAATGAACATCTCCAGGCTATATCTACAGTATTTTATTTTAAGCATCTTTCCGCTATTGATGATTGCAGTCAGTCTTACTTGCATTAAGTATCAGTCTATTTGTTCTATAAAAATAGAGCCTGATAGAATGATAGTATATTTTACCAACTGTTTACATTACAAATGTGTGAAAACCGTTGTCAATATTCTGCTAATGTCAAAAACCACAATTTCTCAATTCCAGCTTACTATTAAAAAAGAAACAGTTAAAATTACATGTTTGTTCATGCGAACATTCATTAGAAACCACGCAGAGCCGTTGCCATTTCCTGTTGTCTTCTTCAGCTTTCCACTAGTTGTTGGTCACATGACTCATATGATGTGAAAAAGGTGTTTCCATTGAAGATCTAATTTTAGCATATATGTGCATTTGAGATTTTAAACTGGCAAAACCAGCATTATTAAACAGCAATCTCTGTGTGTTCTGAAAATACGTACACCTTGACATTAACTGTTACATTTCCAAAAGGCACCCAATCACAGACAGAGGCTGAAAGAGGTGAAACAGATTGACTTTGCTTTGCTCCATGTACTGTATTGCCTTTCTGTTACCTGCTTATGTCCTGCTCTCTCTAACTCGTTTGCAGCTCGAATTGGCTGCAGACACTAAGAGAACTCTGTTTTCTGTTTTAGTAGCATTTCTGTTTTAAAGCGTGAAACAAAGCCATTCCAGGGTGAATGCTAGGATTCTTTTTTCAACAGAATACAAGAAATCATTACACTTTATAGTTCAGATATGGCAGTTCAGACATCATTAGAGTTTTTGAGATTCTGTCTAGCTTCTACAAGGTATAAACAATACCGTATTGTCATGGCAACTGTCTGAAAGTAACAAAGTAAAGAGCTGCACAGCATATCTGACCAAAGGGAATAATTGTCCAAAACTGCAATACCACAGCCAAGAGATTCAGAACAAATGTAGCAGAGCTGTAGCCACCACAATTCTAGAGTAAAAATGTGTTCAATCTTTAATGTTTCCATTTTAAGATGTGAACAAAATCAAAAACGGTTATTTTCTGCTTTTGAGAGTTTCACCGCAAAAGCATGCTCTAGCTTTAAATGGAAAAAGTACGGCTAAAGGATATATACAATTATTTTATTTTTTTCTTGTTTCCTTAAATTCTTTATTTTTTAGTTTTCCTCTTTTTGTGGTTTAGCTTCCTGTATCCTTGGCTGCTGGGTCATTTCCTGCTGAGAGATTGGATCCAGCTCTTATTTTGGGAAGAGTCTCTTCCAACAGTGAACTTTGACCTAATGCTTTTGATTTATAGCAGGCTTCAAATTTACCCAAACAGCTAACAGATAAGTCCAATAATAAAAAAGGAAACAGCTGTAAGAACAGTGAAAGGAATAAAAAGTTCAACGTATTGTTGAGGTGGAATATATACAATTTTCACATTTCAATGAATGAAGTCTGTTGGTTGTAACATGGTAAAATGTGAAAAAGCGAAAGGGGAGGAAAATCTTTGCGAGGCTGGGTATGTTTGAGCTCCTAATATAAAATTCAGTTCCAGCTACATTTGGAGTATCTCTCTAACAGCTGTGCACATCTGGAAATCCAGAGTTTTGCTTGTTCATCTTTGTAAATCAGCTCAAGCTTAGTATGAACTGACATTTAAAAGTCTTGCCACAGATTTTAAAACTTGTACATCAACTTCTTATGCAGTGGACTGGCTTTGTGACGCCGTGTCAAACTAGCAGATGGATATGAATAATGAAAAAGAATCAAACTCTAAACTAGGATGCTCATATGTCATTATGACAACAACTAACACATGTCTTTTGCATTGTATAAAATTTTATCCCCATTCCTTTTTCTTTAGTCATTTTTATGCCAAAGTATTTGCTGCAACTTAAAACTTTATTGTATTGAATTGGGATTTATGAAGTAGCCCAAGTCAAGCCTGATTGTAAAGTGGAGGGGAACAGACTGAAAAAGACAAATAAAATCTAAAAATTGTTGTTTTCAGCTTTCCAGGTTCTACTGTTCTTTATAGATACATCTTTTGCTGCAATTAATGCAAAAGATGTACATCTGTTTCTGAAATGTCTCGAGCTTTACATATCAAGAAACTGATTGGATTAGGAGAGCGTATGAACAGCAACTTTGCAGATTCTCAATTGGATTGAAACTTAGACTTTGAACCATTTTATAACTTAAATATTCTATTTACAGAGCACTGTATTGCATTATAGGGCATCTCAGTAAAGGGGACAGAATATAAAATGCTATTTTTGTTATGTGAAAACAAAAATATTTAAAATATTCCTTCCTCTTTGCAATCATACGCTTTTTTGAGTTGGACAGTCATATGAAATCCCAATAAAATACATAAAATTTTGTTGTAATTTGATAAAGCTTTTTCTGTGTGTCAGTTTGCACCTTAAACATTAGATTTTAATCCTATATTTCTCTTCCAAACCTTGTATACTGATGCTTGTATACTGATGTGCTGAAAAGAGCTAGACAGAAAGCAAAGAAAAAGGGGATTTCTTCCCTTAAGGCAGTGGTGCCCAGCCTTTTTAAGGGGGTCTAGGGGGGCCTTCAGTCAGATAGGGCATGTTGATGTTGCTGCTAAAGCCTTTTTTCCCCCCTGATTTTCTATTTACGACAATCTTACAACGTCCTGCAGTGTGTGGTGGTGATGTGTGCCCATTAAATATGCCCGATCTAAAATCGGGTATATTGAGCATTGTCTTTGTCCCATTATCGCAGCCTGTGAGGTTTTCCCTGACTGGGAGCGAGAATTTAGCCTGTTGAATGTGACAGGTAGCCAATCAGAAAGCGCGGTGACGTCAGAACGGAGGCGAATCCTTAAACTGTTGATATCGCGCAACTGAGAGTCCGGTGGACATTGGAGGTGATATGTGGAAATGTTTATTACTATATGTAAAGGTCATTTTCATATATGTGGTTATGTTTATTCAGATAAAAATGTTAACTACGAAAAAATATAACTCTCCTCCAAATCATAGTGCAGCAAATAGAGCGGCTGCTCCCGCCATCTTTTATCAAACAGCTTTTCTTTTTGTTTCCTCTTTTATCGCTTAAAAGGAGTCCACAAACTATCTGCTTCTATATCGTCATCCGTGTTTGATTATTCTAAATTTACGTATGGTATGTTGGGGGGTTTTGTTGGATTTTCATCTGGAATCAGGATGTTCGTGAGTGGAATCGGTTCATGTGTGGTGTGTTGCTCCTACCGTGTGGCTGGACACACAAACCGATCGAACCTGTTGGACTTTTATCGGCTCGTGTTGTGTGTGGTCACAGAAGTTTGGAAAATAGGCCGAAAATCTTTAAATTGTGTGAACCATACCTAAAACTCACAAACTCTAGCTCTCTGACTCTGTTCGCTATGGTAACATTTAACATAGGGTGACCAGACGTCCCTGATTTCCGGGGACAGTCCCCGTTTTAGGTAACCTGTCCCCGGCTGAAGCCGTCCTTGGAAAAGTCCCCGATTTCAGCATTTTATGAATGAGAAAAAAAAAGTTTCCTATAGATCTGTGAGGAAGGTTAAAACTTTATTAGATCTTAAGCTTGGTTTTGTGCTTTTTTTTGGTTTGTTTTGGTTCCCCAGGCCTAGATCAGTAGATGCAACACAGCTCGGGGGAAAGGCTAGCATCGCGAGATTTGTTGTTCTAAGTTCTGTTTATTCTGCGCTTGACAGCTGGTGGTTGCCTTAGCAACCAGTATCTAACAGCTGATCCGTTATGTTTTCTGTTGTTGGTTATGGCACTCACCGCTCACTGCCCGGACATCGCTAAATCCTGTCTGTGCCAGAGCTAGAGGCCAGAAGCCACACAGTTCTTCTGTGAGAACAACTCAGTTTTCATTATAATTCATCTGTGCTGGAAGGAGTAAAGTTCCTGCAAGAGACCCTTCGTTCTTGTCATGTATCTTCAATTACCGGCACACCTCCGTAACACCGGAAACCAAAAAGCACGATAACTGGTGTCAGAAGTGGGATCATCTACAAGACTTTTGTGAGTGAATGCAATCGTAAAGACAATATCCAAGCCATCCTGAACTAACTACAACTTAAAGACAAGCTACAACTAGCAACAGCCGGTTAAAAACAAAGAAAGAGCAGGAAAAGAAATCGCGCTAATACAGTAATAAAGCTGCTGCAGTACTGCCGCGTAGCACTTCCGGTCCAGCCCTTCACAATAACAGTAACAAAGTTGGCACAGCGTTGACGAAGGCTGTTTTTGGTCTTATTCTGTCAATATAAGAGCATGAGAAAACTTGCCAACGGAAAAAATAAATAAAATAAAATGACAGCGGATTTACAAGGTGCTACACCTGGCCCTGGAGAGGCAGACACAGCTCCAAAGTGGTTACAGGCTTTGCTGGAAAACCAAAATCAACAAACAAGACACTTTCAAATGATGTTGGCTCCTGTTCTTTCACATATAACTGGACAATCAGCTGTACAGCAAATCCAAGCATCAGGTACTGTTCCTGAGAGGAGTGATGACTTAATTCCAATGCATTCTACAAGAGAAAGGCATACATGTGAAACACATGCCCCTTTGGATGTGGCAACTAGACCACATATTTGCGCTCCTTTTGCAGCTGAGCTGGAGGTTATAAATCAAAAATTATGAAGCTCAGGCCCAGTGAGAAGAACCACCACCCCCAGACCTGACCCAGGACACATTTACATCAGGGACAGTGAACCTGAGGCCCAACACACTTTTACCTACAATGATGAAAGAAGGCAAAATAATACTGGAGGCCATTATAACAACTGGTCAGAGTTTCAGAGGCCTAAATTAGCCATATATGATGGAAATGAGGAATGGGACTCTTTTCTGATGCCATTCGAACGCCAAGCCAGGAAACACGGATGGAGTGCTGCTGAACAAGTGGACAGGCTGCCTGAGTGTCTGAGGGGAGCTGCAGTACGCTATGTTTGTTCATTACCAGAGCGCACAAAGGAAGATTATGTTCTCTTGGTGGAACAGCTCAATCAACGCTTTGGGAAAAAAGACCCTCCCACAACAGTACGAAGAAGACTGGGAGAACTTCGACAGGGGCGGGAGACATCAGTTGAGTTTGCAGAGAAGGTAAGACGCCTGACCACCCTTGCATATCCAGGGGTAGATCTCCTGCTGCAGGACCAATTCGCAACTGATGCTTTCCTCGAAGGCTTAAGAAACCAGAAAGTAGCATACGAAGTCATGAATCGTGACCCAAGCTCCTTCGTAGAGGCCCAAAAGTTTGTGGAGGCTCATGAGCATAACTTTAGAGCTTTGGTGGGTCGGGACACGGAAGTAAAAAACGGAGCAAGGTGCATTTCATGGGTTGATGAGGGGGACATGTGTGATGACAGTGCAACAGCGTCCCGCAGGATCAGTACTCCCCAGTATGTCACAGCTGATCAGTTTGCTGCATTTGCAGAACAAGTGAAGACCCTTGTTAGCACCGTGGGGAACCTACAGCTCCAGGTTGCCAATTTACAGCCCATAAGTGTCGGATCCCAAAACTCCAAGGTAGCCCAAAGCCCTGTAACAGAGAGAAAACAAAATTATCAGCACATGCAGCCCAGCAGAGGCTGTTCTGAAACTCCAAGTCCAAATAGTGGAACAACTGGCCCGTGTTTTAAGCGTGGAGAGACAGGGCATTTTAGGAAGGACTGCATTAGGGCTCCCAATCATGTGACTGCAAGAAACAATAGCGACAAGATAATAGACAACCCGCTGCAGTCAAATGGAACCACAACCTCAGATTACCAACTACGAGGCAGACAGGCTGGCTGCACTAAGAAGAAGGGTGAGAGTCTGCAAATTCTTCTGACCCTAAATGGTATCCCAACGCAGGCCATAGCTGATACTGGAGCTCAGACAACTGTAATATCAGAGGAGCTTTATCAGAGAATCCTGAACGGTAATTCTACACCCACAGACCTTTACCATACTAAATGCAGGAGTCGGAGATGGCATGAAAGCTAAACATGGACTCACAGTGACCTTCCACATTGGGTCCAAATCCATAGACTGGGAAGTGCATGTAGCCCCTATAAGAGACTCTGTCCTCCTTGAATTGGATCTGATGAAGGCCCATGATATGGTCATCTATACCCAAGGCAACGTTTTCATTGGGGATGAATTGATCCCCTCAAAAATTGTGCGAGATGATGGGTCAGACTACTGTGTGGCTAGAGTAACTCATCATCCCAGCCAAATCTGAATGTGTTGTGTGGGGTGAAGTGGAGGACCCACAGCCAGGGGTTACAGCATTACTGGAACCCTTGAACATTGTAAACAATGTAGCCTCTGGAAGTGTTATTGTCACCATGAAGCCAAAGGTACCAATCAGAGTGTACAATTTTTCAACCAAGAGAGTGGCTCTACAGAGAGGAGAGTGTCTTGGACTCTTAGTTGAAGTTTATCCTCTGCCCCCATTTTGCACCAAAACCAGATGCAATGCCTGCACCATCACTGGTGGTAGGGAGAGTAGCAACAATCTCTGACATTCCTGAGCCCTTCAAAGTTTGGTGGCTACCATAAGTGAGACCCTCAGTGAGGAACAGCAATAGCGATTCATTCAGCTACTCCTCACATACCAATCCATCTTTGCTAAAAGTGACTCTGGCCATGGCTACTTATCTGCTGTTACACACAAAATTGACACTGGGTCTGCCAGACCTGTGCATCAACCTGTGAGAAGAATCCCTCTTGGATTTCAAGGCGAGGAGGAAGCGCATCTTTAAAAAATGCTGGCGGAGGGCATAATCACACCATCAGCATCTGAGTGGGCTTCTCCAGTGGAGGAAGTGCATCTTAAAAAAAGTTCGAAAAAAGGATGGAGGAGTAAGATGGCGCATAGATTACCGCTGTCTGAACAACCTAACAATCAAGGATGCTTAACCATTACCCCAGATCGAAGAAGGTATCGATGTTGTGGGAGGACCATCATGTTCTCTACTCTCGACCTTCAATCCGGCTATTGGCAGATTGCAGTGGATAGTAAAGATCGAGAAAAGACAGCATTTATCACCAAATGGGGCCTTTATGAATACACTCGAATGCCATTTGGACTATGCAACGCTCCAAGTACATTTCAGAGAGCAATGGAGCTAGTTCTCGGGGGGCCTTCAGTGGGAAACTCTTCTCATCTACCTAGATGATGTCATTGTCATCAGAAATGGAGTAGATCAAAGTTTAGATCGGCTCAAGCAGGTCTTCCAGAGGTTCCAAAGCTAGGGATTAAAACTAAAACCATCAAAATGTCATCTGCTGCAGGAAGAAGTTCTTTTCTTGGGTCACGTTGTGAGTGGCAAAGGAATCAGTCCAAATCCAGCCCTCATATAGGATGTTCAGCAGTGGAACTCCCCCAATAACTTGCAGGAGCTACAAACCCTTCTTGGGCTGTGTAATTATTACCGGAAGTTTGCACACAATTTTGCAGAGCTGGCAAGCCCCCTCCATACTCTGCTCAAAAATGGGACAGTGTTTCTATGGACTGATGAGCAGCAGTCTGCATTTATGAGGCTCAAAGAGAGGCTGACCACTGCACCAGTGTTGGGGTATCCCCAAGCTGAAGGAAAGTTCATTCTGGATACGGATGCCTCAAACAACAGTGTTGGTGCAGTTTTGTCACAAGTACAATGGGGAGAGGAATGAGTTCTGAGCTATGCTAGTAGCCGCCTTTCACCGGCTCAGCAGAGGTATTGTGTCACTCGTCGTGAATTACTTGCTGTTGTTCGTTTCACACGGCAATTTCGGCATTATCTACTAGGTAGAAAGTTTCTACTTAGGACCGACCATGGCAGTCTCACCTGGCTTTTTAGGTTCAAATGTGCTGAAGGACAACTAGCCTGCTGGCTTGAAGAATTAAGCCAGTACGACTTTCAGATTGAACATCGAGCTGGTAAACAACATGGTAATGCAGATGCCATGTCAAGGATGCCAGGAGAAAAGGTGGAGAATTGTGACTGTTACCAGGTAACAGATTGTTATTACAGTAGCCGGAGACTCCATTGTCGCTTTTCCACCGACTCGGCAGGGAGTACAAAGCGCGGAGTACAAAGCGTGAGTGAGCGTGTTGCGCGCAACAACAGCAGTTACAGTAACTGTTACTGTAAGTTAAGTTACTGTAAATGTTACAGAGAAGTAGTAGTGTTACTAAGGATACAGTGTTATACAGAGGTGTAGGTACTTAAAACAAGACAAATGATATTATTTATAGTCGCGCGGGGGGGCGGAGCGAGATGTTTTCTTCTTCCTAGGGGGGGGCATGACAGAAAATAATTGGGAACCACTGGTTTAACATCCCTTCAAAATGTGATACCGATGCGCCAAAAACAAATATTTTTACTTTTGTGAAAACGTTAACTCATGATAATGACTAATAGGAGCCCTGAGCTTGTTTCTCTCATCCGGGAGTGATGGGAGACGATGACACCCGAAGTGTTGCTTATGCACAGAGTGCTTGGTCTCCACATGGAGAAGTAGTTTGAAGGCTTCATTGCCTCATTAACAGCCGGTCATTATATAATGCAGAACAGCTTGGAATGTGGGAATCACCTACTGGTCTGGGATAAATCCATTCTCCTGTCTCTTGGCCTTTTCCCTTTCACAAAGAAACTTTCCAAAGAATCTGATTTGTTTCTGACTCATTTGGCTGCTTGTGACTCAATGTTGACGCAAGACATAACCGAGAGAATCCGGTGAAAGGATTTTCAAAATAAAAGGTCCTCCAGACTCAAATAATACATAAAACGTAAATATTTAATTATTTCTTGCACAGCCGGTACCAAATGGTCCATGACCCGGTACCAATTGGTCCACGGACCGGTACCGGGCGCAGCCCGGGGATTGGGGACCACTGCCTTAAGGCAACCAGAGCTGCTGGTGGAGTCCTCATTAAGGAGATGAACTTGTGATGAGAGTGACAGAGAGATTTTAATTGTTCTCAGGATGAGAACGTGAATGATTCTTGTTTTTTTAGGAATAATATTCCACCATTCTGTTTGATTTTGAAATCATGTGTGATGTCTTTTGAAGTGCAGAGGAGGAGGATGTGGTGCAGTATTATTACATATGAGACTGATTAAACGTGTCTGTGTATTGCAGGGTAACAGAGTTGACGGGTTACACTCCTGAGGACCTGCTGGGTCGATCGGTCTATGAGTTCTACCACGCCCTTGACTCAGACAGCGTCACCAAGAGCCACCATAACTGTAAGTCACGCATGTTCAAACTAATTCTCATTTCATTAGAAAGTCTTTGTTTTTTCTTTTTTGGGGCTAAAAATGTAAATTTTACAATCTTCCGAAATTTCTAAAGGTTGTTAGAAAGTCAGCTGGACTGAGACTTTACCAGATCCATTTGAAAGCTGGAGATTCCTGGCTGTTCACATATCCTTAAAAAGTATTAAATTCATGATTCTAACACTGAGGCCTTAAACTGTCTTAAATTCCTTTTGAAGATTTAAGTTAGCCTTCAATGCATTAAATCTCAGAGCTTAAATTTTAATCTTGGATATTTTGTGTGTTTTTTTTTTTTTTCTCATCTTTATTGCATTCTGAGACTCAAGGCAGTTGAAGCTAGCAGTAAGTAGCTGCTAATATAGCTGTGGTAACTAGGGTATTGTAATAGCCTAGTCACCATTGCTAATATACCCTAAGCAAGCTGGAGGGACACTGGCTGGGATGATATTATCATGTGGTGGTGTTCGCCACGCAATAACAAATAAGGGATGACAAATGACACTTCTCAACCCCTTATTTTAAAACATCTACTAAGGTGCTTTAATAGATGTTTTAAAGTATATATTACCACATTTTTTTCAAAGCTTTATCAGTTTGAGCAAACATATAACGGCAGATGCTTCAATCCAAAAATGTCATGATTTCTTTACCCAAAAATAATTAAGAATGAATTAGAAAAGCACCTGAGAGCAAATTATTTCCCTTAAAAATGTCACATCAAACTTATAAAGAGAAAAAACAGCTCAGTTATATCCTAAATAGTTTAGTTTAGCGGCCAGTCACATTTACCATTATTATACTGTGAGTATATTTGTGATCAAATGAATCATTTTTAGAAAGTAAAATGTCATCTTGTCATTTGCTCAATCTGCTTGTTGAGTAAATGACTGAGAGTTTGTTGTGAGAAGCTGGCAGATTGTACACCTGATCACGTCTATGTCTGTTTCTGGTCATAAACATCTCTCTCTCTTTCTCTCTGTCTCTCTCTCTCTCTCTCTCTCTCTCTTGCTCTCTCTGTGGGTGTGTGTGTGTGCAGAGCGGGGTATTAAGATGTCTTTAATCAAATTAAGTGAAGCCACTGATGGCATGATGAGGTTTGCACACCTCTAATGCCACAAACCCAAAACCAGTGAAGGAGGGGGAGAGGGGGGGACCAGGTGGCTTCTGCTACAATGTAATGACACTGTTTGTGTGCATCTGTGTGTCAGCGAGGATCTGAGGTGTCATGACTTTTCTCTGTGCTGACAGCGTGCTTGGAGCAGCACAGCCCCCTGAAACATAATCTGTGATCTGAAGGGAAACACAAAAACATTTGAAGACAAAACTTCTCCATAAGTAGACTTCTGCTGTTAACTTGGGTAGATAACAATTTGAACCGGTAAACAGATTGACTTCTGGTCATGTTTTATAGTAGAACTCACAAAGTCTACCATCTGTTTTCTGATGAAGTTAAGGAACACTTTCATATGAAGCTTTAAATGTTATAGCAAAGAAAGTTTTAACCAAAAGAGAGGGGAAATATGTTTTGGATGCGATTATGAAAAATAAACTAATATTTTGAGAAAAAACATATCAGCTAAATATTTCCTTTTACATCTTGCCATTTTATTGTGAAAATTCTGTCCAAGTTTAATTTAAAAAAGCAATAAAACTAACCAGAACTGGTGGGGAGGTCCAATGCTGGGGAGGTCCAGTAGGTAACAGTTGGAGGCTTTTGGTACCTTCCTGAGAACAGACGTCCCTGTCGGGCTTGTCCTTTTTTGGCTGGAAAAGACTGAATGGAGGAAAGGAGAGGCTGTGAATGAAGTGAAGATCTGTTGTAGTTCCGCAGATGTAGCAGTGAAGCTAGAACTGGTATGAATCTCAAATTTAAAAAGTCAGACAAGCATTGTCTGACTTGTGGGAAAACATGGGGAAAATGAGGAGCGCGCATGTATGTAAAGACAAAAGTGGCACTGTTCAATTATTTAAAAATCCCAAAACTGATATTCATTCATGTGAAAATACATTGAGGACAGGCTTTCTCAAACTGTGGTCCCCGGACCACTGGTGGTCCGCATGGTACTGCATGTAAACGACCATTTATTTGCTGTGACATGAGCTCAAATTACAGTTAGCTTACCGAGTGTCTGTGTCATTCACTAGCGATTGAATTCCTTAAAAAGGTTAGAGATAGGAATCACTCCAGTTAGTCAGAACTGTTTTTTGTTTTTTATGAATTTGCTTGGTAATGAATTATGCTATTCTTTCAGATCAACAGCTATTGTTGTTTTTGTTTAATTAAAATTCTTAAGTTAAATAAACACAATAAATTAATACAATTGATAGAAATGGGTTAAATAGAAATAGAAATTGCCACCATTAAATATCTGCATATTTAATGGTGCAGAAAATTATTTTTTGTCTGATAAAGCAACTCAAGTCTATTTTTTTTAATAGTGCTTCTAAATCACAAATAGTCCCAAATGTTATTAATGCATGTGTTTGACTTCATTGGAAAGCTCAGACACTTTCAGAATCTGTAAATAACTCAAAATGCCCAAGTAGACGTGTTCATGGCTTTGTGTGGCCAGTCACATTTACCAAAGACACCACTGATCTAATTGCGAGGAACTAAGAAAACATTATGTGAGTTAAGAAACTAACATTTTCATTTCAGGTTACAGTATATATTCAGTTGTGTTTTCACAAGGGTAATTTCAGGGTAGATGGTCCATGATTGTTTGTTAAATGGGTTAAGTGGTCCTTGGCCTGAAGCCTGCAGTGTTGAGAAACACTGTTTGTAAGTGGACAAACAATATTTTTGCTGTTCTTTATTTTATTTATTTATGTATTTATTTATGGAATTTTTTTGCGTTGAATAGAAAACAGAAAAAGATAAGAAATTGTCTCAAAGAAATTAATGAAAGAAGTTAAAGAAATGAAAAAACTTCTCAAAAAGAAACATTTGTCAAGCCAAACTCACTGGAAACCTCCAGTTTATATTTTTTACTCAAATTTTCTCAAATAAACGTCCTTGAAGATAATTATTTTTCTGCATCTCTTCTCATCATATTTTCTTTTAGTTTTTTTGTATAAAGTATTTTATCAACATTAACATTCCCAAATTCTTCTCAAAATATTTCTTTTAAAAAAGATTTGTTAGCAGTTTTTATGTCATTTTTCTATTATTAATATTAAAATAACCAAGAATTAGTTATCTCATCCGAAACCTCTGATAAATACTGCATGGATGGATTCTTAAATCCGGGGCAGAATGATGCCAGTTTTGTAGGAAGTATGTCGGCACTGTAAATTCAGCTTTTAGAAGCATTTACAAAACATTAACATGAAAATGTGAAGATAAATGCCTGAATTCTCAGGGCAACCAACAGATTTATGCTTGAGTAATATCTAATCAGTGATTTTACTGCTTATGATGTAGTTCAGCTCCAAGATGTCTCCAAACATCAGCTGGCTTGGAGCTAAGCAGATAAAAAGTGCTCTCTGTCAGCATGACACTGCTCACTTAGCCAACGTGAGCAGCCTGTTGATCAGCACATGGAACAGCGTTCCCCACTGCACATGCAGCACTGGCCTAAATGTCCTCAGGGAGTGACTCAGACACACGCACCCACAGTGTCAGTGGCCTAATGTTCGTGTTTTGACCAGTCGTGCTTCTTTCCCACGCCAGAACTGAACCCTGGACTGAAGCCAGCAGATCCCATTCTCAGCTTAAAGTCAAACATCTAGTTTTGTCATCCTAACACACGTTTGGTGATCTTTGCAACAGATGCTTGTGACATGCTTTTGAATAAAACGATTGGGCAAAGTCATGATTCTGAGTCAGTTTAAATTTTTGAAGTAGTTTTCTTAAACCCAGAAACAGAAGTCCAGTTTACCGAAGTAGAATGTGTCTTATTTTCTTTCTTTTTTTTTTTTTTTTTATTACAAAGAGCACAGCTAAGTCCATCTTTTAAAAATAGAAATAGGCACCACAGTTAAAGCAGAAAAATTTGCCTAAACCGTGTCCCCCAGCTATGGTCCTGAAGGTGCTGCAGGCTTGAGGCATTTCCTTCAGGCCAGATGATTCCAGCTGATGGCTGATTAACAGGCATTTGCTGAAGTTAATAATCTGAATGAAAACGTTGTTCTGGTCAGAGAAAAGCCAAATACAATCTGTGGTCAAAGTGACAGAAAACACTAAACGTCACCATTAACACATCATCCTCACCATGAAAAAAGGCCTGAGGACTTTTTTCAGCCACAACACAGAAGATGATTAGAGTTTAGAGGAAGTTAAATGGAAATAAATGCATCAAAATGGTAGGAAAACTTGTTAGTCTTCTAAAATGTTTGTTCTCGGACAGAGTTTCATCTTCTGGGAAGAGAAGGTTCTAAACATCCAGGCAGAGCTACAGGGAACAGTTTAGATTGAAGTGTAGTTGAGAACTGGCCTGATCTAAGTCTAATCTAAAATCTTTGACAAGATTTTTCAAACAATTTATTTGGAGCTGCAGTTCTGTAGCTGAATATAAATTAGTTGTAGCATTGAACATGAGTAGCTCATAACTATATATTTCCACTTTTTCCTTGGCAGTGTGCAGTAAGGGTCAGGCTGTGAGCGGTCAGTACCGTATGCTGGCCAAGAATGGTGGCTACATCTGGGTGGAGACTCGGGGAACTGTCATTTACAACAGCCGCAACTCTCAGCCTCAGTGCATCGTGTGCATCAACTACGTCCTGAGGTTGTGATGACTTTCTGAGCAAAATGCCTGGAAGAACTTGTTCTCTGATTCCTAGAAGCTTACTGTTTGTTCTCACATGATGCAGTGACGTGGAGGAGAAGTCGGTCATTTTCTCTTTGGAGCAGATGGAGGCGCTGTTCAAGCCACCCAACATGAGCAGCTTCTTCACCACTGAAGGAGCCAGCATGAACGCAGAATCAGGAGCTTCTCTCTACAATAAGTTCAAGACAGAGCCGGAAGATTTGGTTCAGCTGGCTCCTACTCCTGGAGACACCATCATCTCCCTCGATTTCGGTCAGTTTGGACCTCTAGCAATTTTCTGGAAATCTTTTGGGATGTTTTTGCTCCCGAAAGAGACCCTTCTATTTGTTTCACTTTTGTTTTTGACTCTTCGCCTTAGATCGCACTGAGTTTGAGGAGTCCCAGCAGCCAGCGCCTTTCACCCCGTTGTCGTCTTCACCCATCCCCCTTCCTGGACCTTCGTGTTGGACAATCGATAGCCAAAAATTGGCTCCTGTGGCTACAGCTCAGACCCTGGCTCCAGCTCCTGGGGACGTACCTAACAGAGCCAGGGCTTTCACTGTGCAGCAGAAACCTCCACCAGGCAGCGCCACACCGAGCCTCAGCAGCTGCTCCACGGTGAGGAGGAAGGTTGAGAAGCTGCATTGTTCTGTTGAATGGCTTAATTAGGCCACCACTGGTTGATAGAGTTTATATCCTGGTTCATTTGGTCTGTGTTCAGCGAGGTCAGTCAAAGCGGGCAAAGTGTGTGAGAATATCGGGGGTGGAAGTTTGGATGGATCAGGCCATTAGCTTTCAATGGAGTCTTTGTCATGACAAATCTTCTGCCCCTTCTTTTCTCTCATGTCTTTTACCTCTTTGTCCATTCTCCCGGCTTCTCCACTCGTCTCATTTTGCCGTTTTCCGTCTGCAGCCCAGCAGCCCAGGTGATTACTACAGCTCAGTGGAGAGTGACCTGAGGGTGGAGCTCACTGAGAAGCTGTTTGCTCTGGAGACTGAGGGAAACAACAGCACTACACACACAGAGGTGCATCTCATCATATCCAATGGGAACCAAACATCCACTTCAGGGCTTAACAACAGAAATCAAGGCAGAATTATTCAATTTCTTGGTTGTGATGCTAAAAAGTATTTAAAGTACTTTTTAAAACATTTTATGAGTCTCTGTTAGTGTACAATTAACTAGTTGAGAATTTTAACTACTGGTAATCAAATATAGCTTACAATTAATAAAATGGGAAAATTTTATTAGTCTCCCATAGGAGATTTTTTTCTTGGAAGCAGGGGAAAAACTGCAATACAACAATAAAAGCCCATCCAAAAGGACAGTAAGCATGAATGTACACATAAAAACAAAAAAAATACATAAAAACACAAATGTCAGATTGGTATTACATCCCCATGGCCATTTCTATTCACATACAATACATCCTCTGCATACTACTCTTGGTCATCATCTGGACCTCATGTTACTCTGTCCAGGCCCCGCTAGTCTGCCATTTATCAGGTTAATGGACAGTGGTATAAATTAATGTTTCAGACGGTCATATTTGCACAGGCTAACCCTGAACCTTCTCCCAGAGTTCATAAGAACATATTCTGATGTGAGCACATGTGACCCATCAGGCAAGACAGGTCACATCTTGTCTGATGGGACAAGATGAGCTTGCCTGATGGTAGCCTACTGTGCTGTGAAAATAGATCCAGAGTGTTGATAATCTTGCTTGCCATCTTCACCAGACTTTGAATTTGAGTTTATAATTTAACAGTAAGATTTCCAGACAATAAAGTGATCCCATCTCTAAGAATAGACTCAACGGTTGCCCTATAAAAGATCAACATTATCATTTTAGAAATGCCACACAATCGAAGTCGTATAAGAAAATGAGATGCTGGTGAACCTTTGCATCTCATTTTGCAAAGGTATGTGCGCCAACTCAGATTGCCATCTATATACAAATCTAAATATTTAAAAGATGTGACCTGTTTGATGGAGCAGCCATGTATGGCTGTAGGACTCTGGTCACTGATTGATTTAGGATCCAGAAATAATTCAACAGCTTTTGAGGTGTTTATCTGTAGCCAGTTAGGCTAGGTGTGAGGCTGCAAAGCAGATGCTAACTTTAGCATAATAAGCAGCTAACATTTAGCTTTTTCCTCTCCCATTGAGCATTTTGTTGTTAAAATAAATCTAAAGAATATGTAAACAGTCCAAATGACAAAAATAGGAAACATTTGTTCTGAGTTGAGAATGTTTTAAGACGCTTTAAAGGACAGAGTTATAGATGGATTTTACAGAAGGTAAACACTGTAAAACAGGAATACAGCAGAGTCCAGAAATTTATGACGGTTTGGGACCACAGTCACCTGTGAATAACTGAAATCCCAAATTACTTCATTACTGACTTTTTTTTTTAGCTATTTCTTATCTGCCCCATCAGTACAGTAAAGACATGTAAATATGTCACAATATTTACCACTATTCTATTTCCCCACGCATTGATACTATTACTGCACTAGCTCAATAAGATGACATTACTGTTAGGGTTCACCTTCTTTCTATTGTATACACCACATAAAGATGAGATCTAAATAAACCTGTGCTACACATAAATGTAACTTTTTTGATTTGTATTAACATGTGATTTTTTGCTATTGATGTTTTGGTTGAGAGTACCCTTTAACCAATTTTGTTTGTTTCTTCTTTTGCAGGAAGACTTGAGTGACTTGGATTTGGAGACTCTGGCCCCTTACATCCCAATGGACGGAGAGGACTTCCAGCTCAATCCGATCATTCCAGAGTCGGAGCCCCTGGAAGCGGCTCAAACGGGGTCCCTAGGGAGCCTGAGCAACCTTAGCATCCACCAGAGCTGCAACAATGTAGCCAGCCTCTTCCAGCCTCTCACTGCCCGTCAACCTCAGAACCGCTACCAACCGCAGCCGCAAGCATCCTGGGCCACGAGTGGAAGGAGAAGCTCCAACCCGGGCGCCATGGAAACGCGACAAAGGCCATGCATGATTCCTCCCATACAGAACCTCCCTTTCCGAGACCTGGCTGGCACACCGCTGTCGTCCATTCAGTGGCCTCCAGACCCGATAATAACCTATCAACAGCGGCAACGTCTGCCAAAGGCTTGTCTGATTGACGACATGTTTGGCGAAGAGCAGCCATCCTGCCAGCACAACACATCACACCTAGTGCACAAACAGAAGTGAGATTGCGTCAGAGCACACTTTATTAAAGCTGCAGTGTTTAACTTTTATAAAAAACGTTTTTTACATATTTGTTGGTTATCTTCTTGTTGCGACAGCATAAGATGGATAATCTGAAAAAACTGAGCTTCTCGATGTGCTAACTGCAGAAAGACAACACACAGTCAGAAACAGCCAATCAGATCCAGGAGGCGGGTCTTAGCACTGCCAATCACTCTCATGCTCCGAACCCTGCCTCCACAGTTGGCTTTCCACCACATACCCTGCCACAAATGCTAAGGCTAGTTAGCGTAGCAACTCATGTTTTCCTGGAACAATGAGTTGTTTCTCCACCGAGAGCAGCATATGTGAGGTTGATTGACCAGATTAAGCTCCTTCTACTGGCTCTGATTGATTGTTTTTGGTGGGGAGCTGTGTTTCTTTAGAAGAAACTGATGTTTTCACAAATTACTTGTCTCATATCAACTGTCACGACAAGGTGACAGTTTTAACAAATATGGTAAAATCATATTTTACCATATTTACTTACTGCAGCTTTAAGAGGTTTACACCGTGTTCCAAAATGTTATGAAAATTGGATTTAAGTGTCATAAAGATTTCATTTTTGTTGTTCCATTAAATTTTTAGATGGTATTATGTCTCGGGGCTCTTTGAATTTCTATAATTCATTTCGGAGACCTACGCTTATTAGTTTGCCAGGTGACCTCAATTGAAGGAAATCTACATAAGAAAGAAGAAACCATCTTAATTGTTCATCAATATTTGTATTTATTGGTTTGTAAAGGTCCATTGATAATTTTGTGCAAGCCTACAAAGATCTGGATCCAGCAAGAGTGGCCATGAAGAACAGCATCAAACGTCCTTTCAACCAGATGGCGCTGGTGAGTTTTCCCTATAAAGTGATGCTCCCATTAGTTTAGTGGCCTATTTTTGATTTTATCCAATCACTTTTTCTTCAACAACTGTAACTGCCAGCTTTCACAGCCTTTTTTAGATGCTCTGAGTGGTCATTATTCAAGGTCCATTTTTACCACCGCATACACGGATTCAGTGTGTAGATTAAACTGTGGGAAACAATGTTCACATCAAACTGTTTAATATGCAACGAGCCGATAATGTTAAGAGTCAGACACAGGAGCCGTAGTATGACTGCTGCTGTCTGGAAACATGGCTAAGAGCCGACTAGCCATGTGGATTGTGGGAAATGAGAAAATTTGTCACAAGAAAAGTAGATAATCAGTACACATGACTATGAACTTTTACTTTTAAAGCTCTCAATGTTGTCAGAAAAAGGAGATTTATGCGCTTAATGTCCGATTTGCCATAACTATTTATTGAATTCATAGGTGCAACAGAATTCATAGGGTGGCAACAGGGGTGGCAAGGCTCTCAGTCCTTGTATCAACTGTATCTACTAGGGTGACAGGGGGCTGTCACCCTAGTAGAGCAGCCCCTGGCCTATACCTGGCCAATTTAAGTACAGACAAGTGGGAAATTATCTCTTTTTTTTTTTACATTTAATTAAAAATCCTTGAAGTACAAATGACCATATTTTACTATTCCTCCTTTTACAAAAACATAACATTCTGATTTTGAGAGCTAAAACTAGGATATCGACTACAAACTTTTATTGTTTTGCTCCAGGCCTGTGCATGTCATTAAGAGCTGAAAAGATTTGAGCAGTTTGTACATTTAACATTTTTATTTGATCATTAGAAGGATGGACGGCCTCACTGCACTTTTTGCTTTTCAGGGTGAAAGAAAGCTGACGGATTCCATAAGGAAGAAGATGAGGGGCGATGACTGCATGGACCGCTCCCTCAGCGCAGGGTCACTCACAGGTATCTTTCTGTGTTTGTTTTTTCACTCACCTGGTTGTTCCAAACATTTGCGAGTCTTCCTGTTAACTTGTGTCTCTTCTCAGAGTCGGCAACGATGGGATGGATGATTCCAGGCATTGGGCCCCCATTCCCCGCCTCGCTGCAACAACACAGGACGTCACGGTATCCAGGGAATGGGATTAGTGGGCCAAACGAAAAAACCTTTTCCAGAAAGAGCTGCAGCAACATGGAGTATAACCTGATGTCTTCAGGTACAAATGTACTATGCTGCATAAACTCTATAGTACTGCTCTATCAATCAAATAAGCACTTTTCTTTCATACATTTTACGATACCGGTCATTCATACTGACCTCAAAAAGTAGTTGAAATAGTTGAAACCTGCAGAAACCCTGTTTTTATTAACAGTTGATTATGCATTTCCATACGAGATTGTGTTTATCCTGATTTAAATCTCAGAATATTATAACGGATGGCACATTCCCGCTGTGTTTGAAGCAATTCTTGCTAATGTTTTCATCTGAAACCTCCATCTGAACTGACCAAAAGCGTCGGCAAGACATTCAAACTTCCCTTGCCAACATTTTTATTTATGTCCTCTTCCAGGCATAGCGAGTCGTTTGCTGGGCCCTTCGTTTGAGACCTCCTGCTTGCCACAGCTGACCCGCTATGACTGCGAGGTGAATGTCCCACTGCAGGGCAACCTCCACCTCCTCCAGGGCTGTGACCTGCTGCGAGCCCTGGACCAGAGCACCTAAAGCCCCCCCTCTTTCACAGACTTAAACCTACCATAAAGCCTGGATATTACCTCTCATCCTCAGCCTGCAGTCCGGGACTTCTGCCTGTTCTCTGCCTCTGAACCTCTTGGGGCCGACTTCAGAACCCTGAGATGAATCTACTTGTAGAGCACAGTATCCATCCTGCCTTACTCAGCCCAACACCCTTCTTCCTCCCCTGCCTCTAGTTCTCAGCATAAACTAAAACATGCAGTATACCAGACCCAAGCTACAATCATGTTTTTTTCATCCTAAAATACTGCGGCATAAACTGGGCACAGGTTGAGTGGAAGAGCAACCAATCAACACCAAATGGGTCAGCATGGGAAGGAGAAAAAGGTCAATGGTGGTATTTAACAGATTATATCATGTTACTCTCACTTATGTTGTGTATTAAAGTTTTGTCAGGATGTCTGGAGCTGCAGCTGCAGTCCCAGGCCTGCCTTCTCTCCATGTAGCTTTGAGAAGAACATATTCTCCTCATCACACATTGTGCTCTTTTGTTGTTTTTGTTGACAGACTTTAACCTTTCTCACCAGCTCACATTGTCTTCAAGCTCAGGCACCGTAACACAAACTGGTCACAGTCTATTAAATCTACTTTATATTTTTTATGTTAGCCTTCATCGGTCTATACTGATGTGATTCTTTCTACTTTTTATTAACCAAACTGAATATCTTAATGGAATTGATGCAACACTGCTGTATTAAGACTAGCCTTCTCGTGTATTTTAGGTTCTTACTCAGCCAGCTAGTAGATTCTTCTGTTTGTTTCTCATAGCGCTATAACTACGTACATGTACTCCTGCATAAGTTAAATATTAGACATTTCTGTCTTAAATAAGATTATTTTGAATGTGTCTGTGTTAATCTAGAATAACATCCTAAATAACAACAGGGTATTTTTTTCTTATTGTGCCGATTTTATTCACCAAATTTTCAGCTTACAAATAATAATTGCATTTGCACACATTTTTACATGAGATTTTTTAAAAAAGCAGCAGTGACATGCACAGATTACTGGGGAGGGCAGAGAAATACAGATCTGTTTTTATATTTCATGGTTCTAGAATAATTAAATCCATATGATTTTAGTTCCATCACAAATGAGAGATTTCTTCCTAATTTCCAATGTCTAGTTTTGTTTTGTTCATAAACTTTTCGTCAGTTGCGGACATTCATTAGGGAGCAGAGAACACATACCAAAACTGAGTTTTTATTTTAAATTAAGACAAATGATAAAACAGCTTCTAGCACTTTGTGTTTGCAATGATGGTTGCTTGCATTGCATAGCTAGCTAGTTAGCTCTTATTTCATCGGTTGGTGAATCAACTCCAGGTTAGTTCGTTCATTCAAATGCTCCAGATGGTTGTTGTAGCAGCCTGTATGAACAGTAGACATGTCTTTGTATAAAATATGCTTTTCTTTCTACAAACTTCTGACATCACTGTGTTTGCCTGTTAGCTGCATACTTACTAATCTGATAGATGTCCTTTTTTAAATTTTATTCCAAGCTATTCATCACTCGAAGTTAATCAGTCTAAAATTGTACAATAGCGGTCAATTTGTCTGTGCATCTTTTGCTATTAGTTTCCAATTCAAGACTGACTTAATATTTTTTTTTTTTTAAATCACTTGACTGAAAAAAAAATCAGTAAATAATAATTTTCACCTAAAGCATTAAGTTTTAAGGTTTTGTTTTTTTAGGTATAAAATGTTACGTAAACTGACCTTGTTTCATGGTTTGATGTTTTGTGTTCAATCAGCTTAGTTCAAAAGTAAAAGACTTACTTGCAATTGCATAACAGATAGACATGAAAGGAATACATAAGTAGAACTTTTTAGTTTTTGTTTTCCAAATACTGAAAAAGAAATGAACAAATACAATGGTGGAAAAGGCAATTTTCAGCATGGGGAAAATGTATAAATAAAAGGAATGTGATATTGTAAGAGAATTTAAAGGTGTTTTTGACAATCACTCAGGTTAATCAGAGGGCGTGTGGAGGGACTGAAACGGGCATCTTGGCCAATCAGGAGGGCACTTTAACCATGTCGAAATGTTTGAGGGTTTTATGGGTTTGGCTTGTAGAAAAAAAGTCACAGAGTCAGTCGCTCCTTTAGAGCACTGATGTCAGCCCATGACTTCTGTGCTCACTGCTGTGCAAACCAGACAGAGGAAGAAGAAAATAACAGATTTTTCACATTTTGTACGTTGTAAAAAAGCAGCAGCCTGAAATCAGAGTTTATATATTTCACAGTTACCGGACAAGGCCAGTTCCTGTTTTATTCTCATCAGAGTTGCTGCCAACACCAGAGAAGTTTGTTACAGAATATTATTATTCCTCGTAAGTTCATTTCCACCCGGATGATGTCAGTATGTGTTCAGTTAAATGTATTTCTCTCCTTTTTTCTGTATTTTTCTGCATCTCACTGTCTGTTTCCAAAGCTATGTCTTTGTGTGGTGACCACTTTTTAAGTGTTGATCTTTGTACACATACACGTTATGTATTTAAAATTAGAACTAATGTTGAATATGGTGTTTTTAGTGTTTAATGTGTCCTGGTACTTTGTCCTCAGTCACCTCTCTTTCCAAAGATTCTGGTTAGGTAAGAACTCTCTTTGGGCCAATTCCTGTTGTCCCGTTTCCGTTTCCTTTTCCCTCTTCCACCTCTTTTCTTTCCTCTCTTTTATTCTGAAATATCTGTTCAATCTGTTGGCTGGCTAGTACTGTTGTTGTTCTTACTTTTACACAAAAAAAGAGGGAAAAAAACAGATAAGAGTAAAAATGTTGAACATGTGTTTTCTAAGTTTCACTTTTCAGATATGTAGCATTTTAAATATTGTAAGGACAGTGAAGTTGCCACATAACTTCATAGTTTTCAAGTTGCTTCTAAAAAATAATGGTGCTTCATATGTGTCATTTTTAGAACTTTCCATATTTTGGACCCACTAACAGAATTTTTTTGATCTCTTTATTGTTTTTTTTTTGTTTTTTTTGTTGTTTTTTTTGTAATTAGTATTATTTGAACACATATAGTGTGCCTTATCATAACATTATGTATTGAGTTCACCCTTCAAGTGCACAGTTTGCTCCCTCCAAAAAGTCGACTAAATCCTTCAGCTTCCGCAGTTGCTAATTAACAAATAACTTTTGTTAAAATATTTTTGGTTACTCTGCTCCAACAAAATATTTGCATTTTACATGTGAAACAGCAGTAGCCAAATTGTTGTTATTATTAGCATGGGCTGGTTATTGCTATCAGCTAAAAATTTTTAAAATGACTGGAGATTCAAGTGAGATATTTGTAAAGCGGCAACCTGCAGGCTAGCCAGATTATCAGGTTAGAGTTGTTCATAAGGAAGAGCACAAGAGACAAACGGCTACATTAACCACAAGAATTACCACTGAAATTCATGACATCTAAGAATCTAGGAATCACAGTCAAATTAGTAAAAGGGCAGACATTTTTCTAACTTTGACTGATGATTTAGCCGTTCCTTCACACCTAAATATCCAATAACCCCAAGTAAAATAAAAGGAGCTCAGTTTATGTTATATGATTCCACTATCTGACATTTCAGAAATGAATTTGCTTCATTTAGAAAAATGTCTCGTTTTCCAATAAAGAGCAATAGTTTTTTTTTGACTACTAAAATTGGTTGACATCTTAAAGCTGAAATGGAAACACTTTTTTCTGGATGTTGCCATGAAGAAGATGACAGAAAGTGGTAGGAGCATGAATGTTTTCTAGTGACATATCACAAGAACAAACATATGCCTTGTTTTACTGTGTTTCTTAGTTAATGGGAACCTAAATTGCAAAATTGTGTTGTTTTAGTGACAAAGTTTTGTGCACATTGTAATGGAAACGCAGGTGCTGATAAAGCAGAAACAACAAATCTTGAAAAGAAGTCAAACTTCTCATGGAAATGGATTCCTTAGCTCCTCACACGAACAGGAATCCGATCTGCTGATAAAGCTGCTCTTGTTGTTTGAAAGGTTTTAGGATTCGTAGGAAAAGATTTGAATGCAAGGAGAAGCTAAACTTTTATTTTAGTTTGGATGAATGTTGAAGTGAGGATTTCCTGGCAGTAGTGCTGTACATAATGGCAGTAAGGTATTAAAGCTAAAATCTAGCAAAACTTTATTTCCTTAAAGAGTTTAAAGAAAATCGTCAAACAGGCCTTTCTGTTCAGTACAACACTTTATTTTACTTTAATTGCAAGCCAAATGTTATGATAATTGGGAAATATAAGCCAGTATCACACATTTTATTGCAGATTTTATACTGCAAAAATAACCTCATCTTACTTTAGAGTAAATAAAAATATGTTCTGAGCAACAAAATGGAAGACAAATATTCACCCTATCAAATTAACACACTTCTTGTTTGTGGTCAGGTTTGGTTAAAACTAAATAAAATAAACAAACAAAAAAAAAAAATCTAAGTATGCCATCAGGTCATATAACCTAAACATGAATGCAGCCTTCAGCTGTTATGATTTTACTTTTATTTTTAAACATTGGTGGAACCATTCTGTGTCTGATGTAGGCCAGCCCCCAAATAAAGTAAAAGTCAGAGCAGGATTAGCCTTCCTCTAAGTTTTCACACATTCGCCTAAAATAATTACTTCTACAAAACATGAGAATTGTTTTAACACATTAAAGTTTTTCCGCTTAGTAAATTATTATTATTATTATTTTCCACACACCATCTTGTTCTGTGAGTCCATTTATATTTAGGGCAAGAACACAATTTGATTTCTAATCAAATAAGATGTTCCTCGTCTTTCAAAGTGAAAGGAAAGTTATATCTGTTTCTGGAATTATGTATAGAATTATGTATAGAATGTAGAATTTTTGAATTACTCAAATAGGTTTCCTTTAAAAAAAAAGAAAAAGAAAAAAGAAAAGCACCTTCCTAGATATTTGTTAAGATGTTAGTTGTTGGAAATAAAAGTGCAATATTGTCCAGTCACTAAGTTGATGTTTTTGGAGACCAAAGAGGGACGACTGACAGAAAACCAGCATGGTGAATAAAAATCAAACCAGAACGCCTGAGATGGATTCTGTTGTTCTTGAAGCAGTTCTTCACATTAAAACCACATCAAAACAATGAGCTGCACTACTGTAAGTGGAGAGGTTTGGCCAAGCAGAAGTTGAATTAGAAACGTTTCGCTTGAGGAGAAATCCCACCTCCCATTTAGATGAGCTTCTGCTTCTACAATTTCAACCAGAAAAAAAGATTTGAGAAAATTTGATCAAAGAAAACAGAAAGACAGCAGTTTTATGTTTAGAAATGCAAAAGAAAAAGAAAAAAAAAAGTGTGGGAAGCAAATGCTTTGGAATGTAAAATAGACAAGACATTGGCATTGTACTAAACTCAACATACTGTGCTCCTTGAAGGGTTTTTCCCAAAAAGTAACAAATGGATGTGGCATGAAGCCTTCCTCTTCCACAGTCTCTTAATTGTTTTTCTTCTCTCTGGGATCCATGTCCAACTACTTGTTTTCTGCTATTGTCATTGTCATACCATACAGTTATATGAGCTAATTCAGATATATTTTAATATGCTAAATTTCATAATCTTATAATATATTATCATTATTACTATATGGGGACTTTAACCCAGTAAGAAGTTTGTTTCTGCACTGATATCTTATTAAAGCATACTGATCTTACCTAACAGAGACTCAGGGTGTTTATTGGACTATATTTAGTTTGAATTGATGTTCTACATGTTGTTTTTATCATTAAAAGTCAATTGTAATAAAATTTATTATCTTGACACAAGTTTTTTTGACTTTGTAAAAGTTGGGCTGGTTGACCTTTCACCTCTGAAAACATTTATTGGTGTCTTAAAATGATACTGGCACAAATTAAAATGTTTGAAGCACAAGCATTTGACGGCAGTTTCATTTGATTTAAGGAAAGTGGGACGAGAGATTAGGGAGGAGGAGCGGTATAGGGGTGTGCGGTGGTGTGTTTAACTTCACTCTGGTGTTTCTCTAGAGGTGTGGATACTTTTTCAACAAACTGCACAGAATAGTTTACAATTGTTGGCCAGTGTTGGATGTTTCAGTTGCATTTCACTTTGAGAACAAAAATAATTACACATCTAAAGAACAAAAGGCAAAATATCGTCAGAGGACTATGGTGACACTAAACAATTACAATGTTGAAACCAAAGAGCAAAAAGTCTTGCTATGAGCAGTTGTGCCAACACATCCCAATGAGGCTTAGCATCCTGAAGTCACTGCTCTTTTGTGACTTCTGCACTTTTTCCTTCCTCTATAGGAAGACAGGAACCCAGTGTTTTTTACACACACACACAAAACAAGTCCATTCAAAGAGAAGTACAGGTAAACATTACACACACGCACACTCCTTTGTTCCAGCTTTTTCCAAACTCTTTTGTTTCTCTCAAGCAAGGAGTCAGAAAAACATGGTGGAGGTAAAAAAAAAAAAAAAAAACCTGGGAGGAACCGGCGACTCAGGCTGACCAGCTTCCTCTTGTTTCGGGTTTCCGAGGCAACTCTTTTTCCAACGGGCTGCTGCAGAGCAATTCATGCCACACCAAAATTTCTAAAAGCTCCCATACTCACCACGTCTACTGGGAGGTCTAGAAATGTGATGAAGAGTTTAGTTTCTGTAAACATGTCATCATGTGTCAAATGTCTGCGTCTGAACATGACGGAGCCACAGGTGGGCAGATGCATCTGAATTATAAAAAAGAAACACAAACACTGAACTATGCTCACATGCATAACAATGACAGGAACAGAAAATTACGATTTGTCTTATACATTAGAAGAAAAAAAATGAAATAAAACAAAAATGTGATTTTCTCCATGTGGTTTGATTTTAGTATTTTTTTCATATATATAAACTTTTTAAAAATTAGGAAAGACTTTAGATTAATCTTAAGAAGAAATATGAGCAACAATAATCCATGACTCAAACATGCAGACAGCTTGGCAAAAATATTAAAATATTTTCAGATTTTTATCACATTAACCACAAACCTCAATGCATTTACTTCAGCTTTTATGTGTAAGCACAAAATGGTCCAAAATAATTTTGTAAGAAAAATTTTACCTACTTTGGCAGGAAATGCACAGAAGAAAACATTTAGAGTTCTAAGTATTACAGTTTTCACATTTGTAAAAGATTTTCTCAAAACCATTTCTATGGTTTTCTATATTTTTCTATGCTGTGCCCTACTTTGTGTTGGTCTATCAAAAAAAACAACAAAAAAAACCCTAAAATGAATTGAAGCTGGTGGCTGTTATGTGACTGTGAAAACCCTTTCATGAATTTTGCTATATACTACTGCCCTGACACAGTATATTGTTAAAACTCATGAGGACTGAGTTCGTTTTAATGTCACGACGGGATTTGACTCGTCTTATTTCTATCAGCCCTGACTGTCTGTTTATTGGCATGCCTGCAGGTCCAGTGGGACCTGCGTGCCTTGAGACTGTTGTCCTCTGAGCTGATCCTGACTGTTTACTTTGTGATTCCATCTCAAAACATACCCCAGCTCCGGCTGGGACTGTCCTCCCCAGCAGAGCACCAATAAAACTGCAAACAAGCACGCCCTTTCCCATGTTAAAGGTCAGCTGCCCAATGCAAGCTGAAGATTTTCTGTGCAGCAAGCTAATATTTCCCTTACAGCTTTTGGTTTTTCCTTCAGATGCTTCTCTTCTAAAAAAACATGCCAAGAGTTTCAGACAAAACCAGTTTGAAAGCCTCTTTCACAGATGAAATCAATCCTCTGTTAAAGAGCGTAAGAATCACGCCAGAGTCTGTACTCTGGATGCCTAACAGTGCCTTACTCCATAATCTACATTTGTATAAGATAAAAGTCTTTGTTAACCTGATCACATTATTGAGCCAAAATCCCAGCACTTCAGCTGACCTCTGCCATTTAACTTTGGCTGCAGACAGGTTGCTCAACACCTAAAAACTGCCTGACTTATGAACCTCTGTTGTCACCAAAAATAAAGGTGAAGGGAGAGAAAGATCCTGAAAACTAAGAAATGATGCAGATGATGTTATGGAATCAATATGAACCAAGTATGAACTGGAAAGTGAACTCTGTAACCAAATGAAACCAGAAATAACTGTCTTAGAATAATTTATCGTTCATAAGAACGACTCCTATAAAACTGCTTAGCTTAACTCTTGCAAACTCAAACTTTATTTTTCTAAAAGTCAAGATAGCTAAAATGCATATGCTTTTGTGTCATACATGCAGCGTAGATATTTAATCTTAAAATTAATTTAATTTTAGCTTAATAACAATTTAAAATTTGCCTCTTAAGTTTATTTTTATTTATATGTCATTTCCACCAGCAAGAGAAAAAAACAGAAATGTCACCCTTTTCTTCCGTAATCCTACATTAATTGAAGAATTCTCCATTCTGGAAAAAGCAGACCTCACTGAGTCAGTCAGCATTTGATATGCTAACTCTGGAATCCAAATATTTGGGTCATAATTTTGGTGAGAAAGAAAAACAATGGCTACCTACTAACTCCTATTTTTACAAACTGAAGTCTTTTCTGGGTTTTTGATGCCTGTGGGAATGCTTTCATTCGACATTCATACGATACTTCCCCAGATCAAACCTTTTCAGTCCAGAATTGTATTATCAGCAATTGTTCTGACATTGGAAGCACATAGACAAAGTGTTTACATAACAATTACTCAATCATTCAAATCTTGGACCCTTTTCAATCCCAATTTGGCCTGATTAGGAACAGGACCACAAAATAAATCTTTTGATGGGATAAGGTCAAAGGGCTTGGGTTAACAGAAAAACACAATGTGTAGACAGGAAATTAAAGTGGTCATAGATTAAAATATCCAAAAGTATCTAAATAATAATATTATTGGCTAGGATACAAACATATATTGTTGACATTTTTACAATTCACACCACACATTTACACTGTATAAAAACATAACTTTATTTTCTCTCAATCACTTTCAGTGTCCTCCCCTTTTTTCAGAACCACCAATGGTCCAAACCATGCACTGTGCGCATGGAATTGTAAAAATGACAACAATGAACATCAAATGAACATCTGCAAAGACTTTTGCAGATTTTTTTTTATTTCAGTAAATGAAACTTATCAAATTAATTCCAGCTCCATCTCAGACATCTGACGTTAGCCCAGATTAAAACCAGGGAATACTCACAAAATTAAATCTGTAACCTTTAGAAAACAGGTGTTACTGTGATCGTGCAGGGTGAAGTCCAGCCCACGTCTGGAAGCTGCCTGATGACCTTTGTCACATGTTTAACCCTCTCATGAGAACCTCCTCTAAGATCCTCCTTCCTGTCTGACCGCTTTCAAATAAAGGCCAAAAAAAGAAAACTTTGAAAAAAGAAAACCCATAAAATCAAATAATGCATACATACATAAATTATTTTCATTTCCTTTCTTCTTCTAATTTGTGAAGAGTTTCATTGATTCCCTTTTTCAAACCTGAAGTAAGAAACACGTTTACACCAGGCAACATTTTCTTATCTGTGTGTCAATCCCATCTTTCTGCCTCCGCTAACCCCTCTGTAACCTTGGAGACACTTCCTCTGGGGAAAGGAAGTGCACAAACAGTGCTTCATTCTTTTGTAGTGTGTGTGACAGTGTGTGTCTAAGCGAAAGCAGACACACACTGCAGTGCAGACATCGGCTTTCTCATGAGAATCTTCTCTAAGATTTTATTTATATATATATATATATATATATATATATATATATATATATATATATGTGTGTGTGTGTGTGTGGGTGGGGGGGGGGGCGGGGGTGGGGGTGGGGGTGTGGGTGTGGGGGGGTGTGTGGGTGGGGGTGTGGG
>CAEGAD010056743.1:0-40247 GCA_903067055.1 Poeciliopsis paucimaculata | reverse complement strand
CATCCATCCATCCATCCATCATCCATCCATCATCCATCCATCCATCCATCATCCATCCATCATCCATCCATCCATCCATCCATCATCCATCCATCCATCCATACATCCATCCATCCATCCATCCATCCATCCATCCATCCATCCATCCAATGGGTGTGTGTGTGTGTGTGTGTGTGTGGGCGTGTGTGTGTTGGAGATTAATTTAGAAAGAAATCAAGTCAGTTTGTGCTGGTTTTACACATCCTCACCATTAATCCTCTTATATACACAAACACAGAGCTGTAGTAAAACACACACACACACACACACACTTACTGAGGAGTGTGACCTTAAATCATCCTCTCTGTAAACTCTGACTTCCATCCTGCTGTGATGCTGCAGCTTGGAGTCGATGCTGCAGCAAACCGACGCTCGAAACTTGCCGTCCTTCGACCTCTAAAAATACGGCAAGCCAACGAGATTTTAATCACATTTCTGTTATTTCATTTTAAAGCCTAAAACAGGAATATGTGTGTGTGTACCGTGACTATCTGAGTGCGGCAGAGCTTCCTGACGTCGTACGGGTCGATTGTAGAGACGTGTATTTTGACTCTGGTTGCCGCGGCAACCGCAACTTGACACTCTGTTTTTATATTTTAAGAAAAGAAACGTCAGAGTTTATTTATATGGCACATTTACAACAGCGTCAGCTGACTAAACGCTTCAGAACAAATAACATCACAGGTAGATAAATGACAAAATAGGAATAAAGTTAAGTTTAGTAAAACTAATAAGACAAATATAAAATTGGCAGAGATGCCAAAAGCTGATAGCATGAAAAGAAAAAGTTAGTTTGTTGGGTTCTTGATCCGATTTACAGGAAGTAAATAAAAGATGAAATCATTAAACTGTGGCGACATACCAACATGAAGAAGCTGCAGAGACGAGTTAGCGAAAGTCGGGGCGCCACCTTGTGGTTAAAGAACGACATGATGTCAGGTTTAAACTTAGCAAACTTTAACTCACTGATTTTGTGTTTCTCAGGTACTTGATAAAATCTTATAACAGTTCTGATTGTTTTTTTGTTAGCAGTCTGAATGTTTTCATGTAAGCGTCACATAAACAAACACGGAGTAATAGTTCCCCCATGGCCACCAGGGGGCTCTGTACTTTTACAAATTAAGATGGGGGATATTTCAGTCATCGGATGTTGAACAACAGAGGCAGAAACTTACGATCAGCTGCAGGATTCTCCAGGTTGTTGTTCTGCTCACCGCGCGGCGCCCGGCTGTCGACCAGCGTCTGCAGGTTGGCGAATCCTTGCCTCAACGAATTCATGATGGCGGGACGATCAGCGCTCCTAAAATCAGACAGGAAAACCATAATTTAATCTGCCTCAGATTATATTTAGTTACAGTTATTTAAAATGTTTGGATGGTTTTTCTAATTATTGTGTCACCATTAAGATTTAACGTAAACATGGAGATAAAGTTACTTCGGCAGTAACAAGTTACATTTACTCAGTTACTAGAGTAACTTTTAGGAATATTTTTACTACACTGTACTTTAAGTAATTTTATTATAAAGTATATCTATTCTTATTTGAGTAAAATTTCTGGATTTTCTTCCCACTGGATGAAAAACAAACATGTTTTAACCAAAAAAATCACCAGACTCAGACACAAACCTGCAGTTTCCGTTTAAGTTTCATCAGTTTTTTATTGAAAGAAACTGATTTGGAAAAATTATCTTTTGATTAATTTTCTTATTTTTTGCTTCTTGTATGAATTATTGTAATTTCTGACTTTAAAATATCAAAATGTCAATTTAACTTTATATCTTTGTTTATCTGATGGTGTAATTTTTTAAATATTAAATGATCATTTGATCTTTAGTCATTTCTTGGGCAGCTACTGTTTACGTTTACTTGAGTAAAAATATGTCAAAGTATTGCTCCTCTTATTTGAGTAAAGGTTTTGGGTATGTTGAAATGTTTCAAAGATGAAAAGACTTAAGTTTTTAAGCTCAAAATGTGGCGATAAAAACATTAAAACTTTTAGTTTTGATGTTGAACAAATAAATTAATTTCCCCTTTGACTGTGAGATGTTGACATTTGGAGCTAAAATTTTGCGTTGTGTGATTATCTGGGTGTAAAATAAAGTTTCTGAAACGGTTATCATACCTTACAGTAAATAGATTGTCTGAGACGACAGGAAACAAGTTGACCAACTTATTAAAGTGACACAGAGAAACTGAAACCTAATTAAAGGAGCAGTATCCTGTAAAATCGTTTTTTTAAATGTTTTCCCTCATAAAATAAATCTGGAGCGTTGATCTGATCCTTTAATGCATGAAATACTTTAGTCTCCATGGCAACCGTTCAGCTGTTCAGAATGCCTGGGTGGACATAGCTCCGCCTTCGAAGACGGAGCTCCTCCCCCACTCAGTTCCTTTGGACTAGCCAGCAGCAATTAGCAAAAACCTAGTGGAACTGCTGAGCTCATTATAGGAGCTACTTCTCTGGTAAAAATGTTAAATGGCTTTTCATAGGCAGCCATGTTGGGACGACTTTCTGAGGGCGGCGTTTCAGAAAGAGCAAGAGCTTCTTAAAGAAACAGACGCCCAATTTCAAGGCTTTAAATCAGGAAGTTAAACTTCTTTTAAGTCACATCTGATATATTTAGCATTTTTTAACAACTGAAGGCAACACAGTTACTTGACTTTGTTATAAAATGTCTCTATAAAACACATCATGCCATCATACTGCCCCTTTAAGACGGAAAGTATTCAGTACACTGCACTTTAACGGGGCTAAAGTGTAAATACTTTAACGGTATTTACACTTTATGTAAATAAGGTGAGTGTTTTTAAAGTGTAACCCGTTTTCTGTTCTTGTTGCCGAGAATAAATAATTTTTTATTTAAATGTTGAGCTACAATTCATACGAACATCAGGCTGTTTGGGTTAGTAAAATATTTCATGTTTAATTTAAACTTGGTAGAAAAAATAGACTAGATTAATTTAGTTTCTGCTTCAGGTCAGTGGTTCTGGTAAACATGTTTCCTCTGGTTTAGTTCTGTTTTATTTACTCACAATCAGAACTCTGCCATCTTCTGGAAGCTTCCTGACATTACATCTCTCCGCCAGATCTCCAGCCTGTAAGACGTTCAGAGACAAACATCAAGCTGGATTAGAGTTCAGAGTTTTGCTTTTGTTTGGATTAATCTGGTCTTTTATTCAGGAAGCCGGTTTGTTTCCAGGAAGTCGGGTTGGACTGAGTCAGAGGATGAAAACAGATGGAAAAGAAAAGGAAGGAAATTAAAGAGGAAAGCAACAATAAAAACATTTATTTCTTCATCCAATCAGAAACTTTTGATTCTATGAATCTGACTGACAAACAGAACTAAAAAACTTCCTGGTTTGTTGACTAGAACAGAGGAGATTATAAGTTTATTTACCATTAAATGAGAATCTGCTGAGAATCAGAGCCTGGAGCAGATTTATTCAGCAAATGAAGCTCAATAAAACATTTTATTTGTTTGTTTTTTGTAGATTTGTCGCTCCTTAGTGTTTGCAGATTTAAAAAATTGGCCATTTTTATTAAATTTGACAGAAACATGTAAGACTTTAGTAGGAACAGAAGAAGATCTGAAAAAACAGTAATAAAATAACTGTACAATTATTAATGTTACATTTTTATTTGTTTGTTTTTATATTTTCCTTTCTTCCACATTATTCTATTCCATATTTCGGACATTGTAATCTTTCCCTGTGTATTATTTATTACGCAGCTTTCCCATTAACTTCTTAAGTATTGAATTGTGAGGATGTGTTTTGTAAAATTTGCTTCCATGTGAATCAATAAAGACAAAAAGAAAAAGAAAAGAGAGAGAATTAGAATAAATAAAATCATAAAGAAATAACAAAAATCTAAACTTAATAGGAAATATCAGTTTGAATCAATAAATCATATTAGAACTGAAACTAATACAATAGATGAAAATTACATAAATTGGAATAATTAAGAATAAAATATTAGGCTAGATAGATGAGAATATAATCAGATAAAGACTAAAATGAAAACAGATGAGAGAATAAAATCAGATTTGATGTGAACAGAGAAACGTAGAATAGATCAGAATAAAGTAGAATGTGTTTTTCCTGCAGCAGCGTTTCCAGATGTTTCCTCTGTGGATCCAAACATCAGCATGATGAAGGTTCCCCCTCATCTTCCTCGCCGCTCCACCATCATCACAGGCCTCATTGTTTCCTAAAGAAACAGAGAAGTTTGTATAAATACTTATTTACATAAAATAGAGAAAAAGAGACGAACGGCGGCTGAAGTTCCTCACTTTCATACACTGCAAAAACACAAAGCTTTAAAAAGTGATTTTAGTCTAGTTTCTACTGCAAATATCTTAAAATAAGACAAAACTAACTAACAAGTAACTCTTAGGAAAGATAGCAGAGCTTCTTTTAAGTCGATATTTCCTTAATATTGGTGAAAAATGGCATGTTCCCCTAAAGGAATCTGATTCCTAGTTATAATTTTCTGCAAGCTGTAAAAAACATAAGTGAATTAAAAACACTGCAAGACTTTTTGAACAATATCTGCAATAATAATACAATAACTGAAATGAACCCATGGTGAGGCCTTTTTAAAATATGCACACGTTTATTATATTTTTGTCCCATTTAAATACATTTTTTAAAGTTTTCTAAAACTTTGAACTACTTTCAGAAACTTTAACTTTTGCCATAGAACAAACCTAAAGGTAAAACACCTGCATTACCAAGTTGCACATGTTATACATGTTACACATGTTACACATGTTAATGCACACACCAACCTTTAAAGCTGTTATATTTACTAACCTATCAGATGTAATGTAATAAACTCACTCTCTACTGACAGATTCAGGCGCTTATAGTTGATATGTTGTCAAACCAGGAAACTTAATCCCGAGCCAGCCTAAATGTGATTTAAAAAACACTTTGCATGACGTTAAATGTTCAAAATGTTACAATCTGACAGTTATGAAGACTGATTTTAGCAACTTACCGGGCTTAAAAGTTGTTTTGAAGACTATAACCAATTTATCCGCTAGTTTTATGTTTGGACTTGAGACAGGAGTAAAAATAGGAAGTATCGCGAGAGTTGCCATTTCCTGACTGAGCATTCTGGGTTTGAGCCACAAGATGGCGCACTATTACAGAACTGTCCATTTCAAAATCAAAAACTGTGGAAAATAAGACAACAATCCACTGCTTTTGTGATTATGCCCGATATTTACTCTACTAACTGCCTCGTTTGAAGCTATTTTCCTTTTAAAAAGCTTTTTATATAGCAAACATGGCGACGGAGCAGACATTTCGGTTTTCTTTGGGTTGTTTTATTTTCACTTGTTGTGCAAAACTCAACCAAATGAAATTCTTCTGGGATGCGCAGTTTGTTGATATGAGTTTGTTAAACTACATTGCACTTTTCAACGCTGCATTCAGTTAAAATAAGGGAGCAGATTTGAAAAATATTATCCTTGTAACAAGAACTATCAATATCGAAAGATCTGGATAAAAAATTGACATTTTTGTCAATTTGTGTCAGGAACTAAAATACATTTATTTTGGGATGGTCCTCCAGATTCCTCTCAAACTTCTGTTTTCTTAGATTTCCATTAAAGCTAAGAACAAATAACATTGCTGCATCTTTAAAGTTTCTCTTTGGTTAATAATTTCATTTGCTATTGTTTCTTTCTGTAATATTGTTTAATTTCATGCTGATGTCAGTTTATCTTTAAATTTGTCTTTGTAACAAAAGACACACGAAGAGCTTTGAAGAAGAAAAAAAGAGACTAAAACCAAATGCACCGCTTGTGACCTGGGAACGTCACCGCCCCTCCGGTGCACCCAGGAGCGTAAACGGAACGCTCCGTCCAGCAAACAATCCGTTCAGAAGTCACTTCCGGGAGACGTGCTGGACGCTTTTTTCTCCACTTTTAGTCTCAACGCTAACTTTTTAGACAAACTCTCTCATAAGTTTACAAAATAAAAAGTTAGCAAAGACGTAGGAATAACCGGAGACAGCGGAAGTTGAAGAGGAACAAAATAAGGAGGAGTCGCTTCTGTTAACAGGTAAAAAAAAAAAAAAAAAAAAACTCAAAAAGCTCGTAAATGTTTTACGAGCTTTGTTTTTAATGTCACAGAGAGGATTTTTGTCTTTTAACGGTCATAACGGTCAACCTGCTGCCGCTGCTAAAGCTCGGCTTTCTGCGAATCTGTGAATTAAAGTTTGTGGGGATCTTGGAAACGAACACACCCATCAGGGACTCAAACTGTCTTTATGCTTCATTCAAATGTGCTGGCAAAGTTTTACTGTCTTTAAATCTTATTTCTGAGTCTTATGATGCATATTGAGCAGGTTTATCTGAAGATCTTTGTGAGTCTCTGTGGGGCTTAAAAGGTGCAGGGTTATTGTAAGAAACCTTTAAAATACTGGAGATCATTTTACATATTGTTACAAGGAAGCCTGAATGATTGAAGGACAAAATGAAGCTTTAATTCAAGACCTCTGCACAATGCTCATTATAGAGTCACCTGTTGCTCGGCATGTTTTGGGTTTAAAGTGTCATATTTAAAAAAATAAACAAATCCTCAGAGAGGAAGTAGCAAACATCTTCCTTATCATAAACAGAAGTAGATCACATACCTGCAGGCCTCAGTTTGTTCCTGTTGTGGTTTTATGCTGCAACTGAATGTTTCAACACACAGTTGCTCAATAAAAATAGATGTGATCCATCGGGATAGTTTGTAGGTCAAAGGTTATCAAAAGATGAGATCTGTGCACTTTGTACTCGGCCTATATAAGGTTTTATTAGCAGTGACAGACGTGGGCCAAAATCATCGAGTCAAAAGTTTTTATGGGCCAAAAAAATAAAATAAAAATAAGGAGTCTGATTTTTGTTTTGCTTTTTATAGAAAAAATAAATAAAAATCAGCATAGATCCAAAATTTACAAAGGATTTTTAATGTTTGCTGTGTTAAAAAAAAGATTATTTTCATATTCTTTCAGGTTTGGTTGAACTAATTTATTTTGTTATAAAAGCAGGATTTGGGTCACTTTCTTTTAAAATGCTTGTTATTTAGATAAGTTTAACAAATTATATAAAAGTTAATTTGAGTGAAGCAAAGTTGGATTTTCAGTAAAAGATAAACATGGACCAACTTATTATAAAAGTTTGTAATATCAGCAGAAGGGCCACAAATGGCCCACGCACCACATGTTGGACACCCAGGGTGCAGACGTTGCCTCAGATCCGTCCTGCTCATAAAAGCAGGTTTTAGGGCATCATAACTGCAGGGGTTGGTGACTCTGCTGTGTTTACCAGCTTAAAGCCATTAGATGGTTTTATGGATGTGGCTGTAATGTGCTTCTGGACCAGCAGAGGGAGACATAACATGATGTTTGAGAGAAATGAATGAGACTGATGGGATTGGACACAGAAATGAGGTAAATAATTTACACCTGAATTAGTCACGAGTCAGATTATTGATTAAAATAAAATCTAAAAACAAACCACTGCTGCTAATGTCTTGCTTTTACAAATTGTTCTTGAAGCAAAACTTGTGCTTCAATTAATTCACATTTATTGTCACATATTCTAGTCTTTATTAGGTAAATAAACGAGTTACAGATTAGAAATTAAAGTTGGTTGAAGTTACTCCTGATGCCTGAAAGTAGTAAAATGCTGAACTCCTAAGTCGGTTTATTGTTTTTGATTTGTTAAACTAAATCTTGTTTTTAAGCAGATTATATTTTATTTAAGGCATTTTACAGAGGAGGCAGAAAGTAACAGGCCTTTAATTAAAAGTTTTAAACTTTGAGCTGATTGTTTTTCTCTTCTGGCTTTAAGAAGATGATGGAGGCTTCGGAGGAGAACGGAGACGTTGCTGCGGCGTCCAACACCACAGAGGAAGAAGAAACGCTTCCAGAGGACAGACTTCATGACGACGTGGACTTAAAGGTGAGACCAGAGTTTGGACCAATGAGACGGAGCGTTTTTAAGTCCGTTTTCAGGGAACAGAGTTTGATGTGACCTTTGCTGAGGCGCGCATCAGGGCTCGTTCTGCGTCATCACGCGTTCCTCTGTCTCCTTAATGCGACGCAGCAGCGCTGAGTCTTTCTGCTGTTGTGAGGACCGACCTCACCCTCCTGCACCAACATCTGTGTCTGTTCCTGTGACCTCTGACCTCTCTGACCCCAAGCTGATGGCAGCAGGGAGTAATATCCAATATGGCAGCCCTGATGGGTTTTGATCCGGGCTAACTGGATTGGTTAGCTTCATGACCCTTGAACTTCTTACTGCTGGGGCCATGATGCTTTCAGAGACAGTTTGAAATTAGAGTTTAGACAATAATTTGAGATAAAAACATTTATCTCAAATATTTCTGTTTTATTTTGGCTTTATTATTTTAGTTTTAACAAACTGTGAGCAACAGCAATAATATTCAGCTAACTGGAGTCGCTTAGCTTCATCTAATATGGATGACAGTCGTGACGACCACCCGGGTCGTAAAGGTCAGACAGTGGGAAGCCTTGAGGCGAGTGGTGATGACTAGAACAGTGAAGAAATGTGGATTCATCGCTGGAAATGGTTGTTTAATTTTTCTGACATCTAATGTTTTCTTTACAGAATTAGTTTTCATCAGTAATTCAGTGCAGTGGCTGGTTGTTTTGTTTTGTTTTTAACATGTAACATTGTTTAATGTTGATTAAATAAACTTGAATTGAATACTTCAAAATAATGTCCCACTTTTTGTTGTTTTTGCCATAAAATGTGTTGATCTTTGTGTTCGTAGCAGGACTAAGTTTAATGTGTGAATAAATTGTTTTCTCTCTCTGCAGGAAACAAACAGTAACTCCAACCACACAGGTGAAGAAGCGACGGACAGTTCAACGAAGGCAGCAGCAGAGGTCGCCGTGGAAACGGACGAAAACAAAGGTAAAGGTTACTGGTGCTTTGGTTTCAACTAGTCCTTTCTTGAAGGACAGTTTTGTTTACAGACACTTTATCATTTATTTTATTTGTAGTTTTTGTTTATTTATGTTGGATATTAAAAATGTCTTTCAGTTCTAAATGTTGTGATAATGTGTCTTTGCATTATTGCACTATAGCCATAATTTTACTGGAAAATGGTCTTAAAACATCAATATTATCGTTTATTGCAACAACTTCTGGGACAATTTATTGTCCAGCAAAATTTATAATGCCAGCCAATATGCAAATGCAAATATTGATTCAGTAATTATTTTAATTGATCATTTGATTAACTGATTTAATGTTTACTATGACAAGCACTGTCAGGACATAATAAGAATTTTAAATACGTGAGAAAAATAAAAAGGAAAACTGATTCCTCCTTTGTCTCCAGAGGTGACAGAGGTCCCGCCCCAGAAACCGAACGGTGGGCCTGTGGTCATCGAAGCCAGCAACAAGAACCTGGCCAGCGAGAAGCTGGAGCGAGTCCGCAAGTGGAGCATCAGCAAATACAAGGTGGGCGGAGCCTAACCCAGCAGCCTCGCTCACGGCTGCCGAATCTGACGGTGCCGTCTCTGCCGCAGTCCACCCGGCAGGCTCTGGCCGAGCGGATGGGCCGCGGCTCCCGGACGGTGGACCTGGCCCTGGAGCCGCGCCTGGAGCTGCTCAGAGACGACCGGCAGCGCTACGACCACATGACCAAGCTGGCTCAGACGCTGGCCACTCAGTTCGCCCAGTTCTCCGTCACCCAGAAGGCGATGGCCGACGCCTTCACCGAGCTCAGCTTCAAAACCAAGAACCTCCATGTGAGTCCTGAGGAAATCCACCGGATCCGCAACAAACTGCTGGTTTTCTGCTTAGGCTGCTTTCACACCTGATAGTCCAGTAGAATCGGGTTGATTTGGGACCAAAAGTGCAACATTTGTTACATTTTCAGCTGGTGTGGTTTTCTTTCTCACTCCACCGAGTGAAATAACCTGACTGAAAACCTGTTCCCCTCCTCGCCTGTGGGGGCGTTGCACCAGAAACTACTGAAGGAAATGACTCAAAAACCTCTGAAGAAAACACTTCAGAGGTTTTTATTTCTGTTCAACTGTTTGAAATATGTGAAAAAGGAAAATCAACTTTATTGGTGGGCAAATTACCTCAAGCAAACAAAGAAATATATATATTTTAATTTTACGATTTCCATCAACCTTGAAAACATTGATGCAGCGAAACTTCCTTCTTCACAAAATGTAAACACAAATGGACTAGAGTTTTAGCAGTTGTAGGATTTATCTTTTGACTTTGGTTAAAGACACCGAATCATTTCTCCCACTAGTGTTAGACTCATGCGTTTGGTTGGTTGTATTTACCCATAATGCCTTGCGCTGTAGTTTACTTCCTGCTTTTAGAGCGGTCTCTGGTCCACTTGGCGTTCACAGATGCACTGAAACCGCACCAGAGTTCACTTTTTGATTATTCATATTTCCCCAAACACACTGGAGTTCAGTTTTCGCCTGGTTCAGCCCTGGTGTGGACGCTCTGTAATATGTAACGTATCATATCACATCAGAGGTCATATCATCCTATCATGACCGCAGGTGGAGTTCGACATGAACGCTGAGGCTCAGAAGTTCCTGTCGAAGAACACAGAGACCCTGCAGTCGGCCATCAACGCCTTCACCTCCAACATGAACACTCTGGTGAACAAAACCATGGAGGACACCATGATCAACGCCAAGCAGTACGAGGCTGCCAGGTGGGCGCCGCGCGTAACTCCACAGAGCTGCAGGGGGTGCTGAAAACTCTGGTAGCATGTCTACCCCTCTGGTGTCCAGGATCGAGTATGATGCGTACCGAGTGGACCTGGAGGAGCTGAACATGGGCCCACGGGACGCCACCACCGTGCCTAAGCTGGAGCAGGCCCAGAAAACCTTCCAGGGCCAGAGGGAGCGGTACGAGAACGTCCGGGACGACCTGTCCGTCAAAGTCAAACTGCTGGAGGAGAACAGGGTGAGACGGAGCGCAAGGTTCTGTTTATGATACAAGTTACACAACCAACAGCCCATGACTTTAAAGGTGACCCATTATGTTTCCTAGAACCTGTTGTAGAAAACCTGTTTGTTACTCTTTTTTATAAAATATTATGTTTATTAGATATTTGGAAAATTTACACAGAAAATAAAAAGAACAATAACAGGACAAAACTTATACAGCACAGATACAGAAAACAAAAAACAGGAGGCATGTACATAAATAACAGCAATTATATGAGAAAAGTAACCAATTTATATATAAAGTGAAAGATATACATCATTCGGGTTCACATTATTGGTCTTCATTTTGAAATATTCAAGAACACATTCCCATATTTTTAAAAGCAGAGTTTCAGACAGTATCTCAATCTTTCTCTGTTCGTTACTTTTTTTTTTTGCACAATATAATTTTTAGATGGAATTTCATTCTGCTCAGTTCTGCCTGTGTTGAGCAGAATGAGCTGTTTTAGAGCTCTGTCACTTTAAATCCAAATGAGCTGCTGCTGGCCACACCCCCCCGACTGAACCTTCACACTCACATGTGAACATGGCTACAAACAGATGCACAATTATAAAACCGTACAACTTTGAAAAGCATTAGTAGAGCCTGCTGCACAACCAACAAGAATGCAGGAAGTGGTTTCTGGGTGGTTGCTAGATGACGTTACATTCCAAAAGTTTTTGAAACTGCTCATTTTTCAGACGCTAAAAAACATTACCTTATTACCAAAAATGATTGGGTGTTTTTTTTTGTGTTTTTTTTTAGAATCAGTAGAGACTCAAATGGAAGCAGAAAAACCTGCAAATTTAGCATAATGGGATCCCTTTAAAGACAGAACAGCAGCTGATTTATCGTGGCTTCGCTCTCTGCCTGCAGGTGAAAGTCCTCCACAACCAGCTGTGGCTGCTCCACAGCGCCGTCGCTGCTCACTGCTTGTCATGTCACGGCTTCCTGGAGAAAAACATGCAGCAGGCCGTTGAACACCTAAACGCCGCCAGCGCTGACGCCCCCTCCTGGCTGGAGGAGAGCTGACGAGCATCAGGATTAGTCTGAGTGACTTTAAGATGCGTTTGAAAGGTTTCTGTTCAGTTTATGCTCTAAAAGCTGGGAGTTAGAAGGACAGTAATTTATTTTGGGTGATGAAAGGGACTTTTGGGTTTGATATGGAGTTGTTCTGAAATTATTATATTATTGTTTATTATTATTGTTTAAAAATTACATTTTCTGTTTTTGAATTACGTATTTAATTGGAAGAAACCAACAAACCCTCTTTGTTTCCTCGGCCTGGATTCAAGGCGTTGTTCGGTAAATCCGTTAAATCCTTTGATGGGCACTAAGCTTCTCTTTGAACTCTGAAAATCTGCTGCCGCTGCAGTCAGAAAGTCACAAAAGGTGCCTGAACGCCACGGCTGGAAACAACTTCAGAGTGGATTTCGGATCTCAGCCCGCTAAAACCTCAGACCTCTGTTTGCATTTCCTTTAATAGAAAACTAAACACTCAGGCAGCTCTCCGACTTTACAAGCTGGAAAACATCTTTTTAATACATTTCCGTTATTCACCTCAGGAAAATCATTTTTAAGAGCTGAACCCAAATTCAGATGAGAAGCATAAGGTTTTTAAGTTTATAAAGATTCAGTAAACCATCAACAAACCTCCATTCCAGGGAACGACGATCCCTCAGCTGCAGATTCAGCTTTAAAACCTTCACCAGCAGGGACCAGTAATTTGGATCAAGCCATATCTGAAATGCTGAGGTTTATTTTGAACCCGAGTGTTGGTAGCGCAAAGACTAAAATTTATTTTGTATTCATGTTGATGACGATGTCTTCTTCTTTGTTAAAGTTTAGCTTTATGTTTCATGTGATTAACATCCAATTAGCTTTCTGTTGGTCCCATAACAGAAATATCAGCAAATCTTTAATCTCTTTCTTCTTCTACCATCTAAATTAAATGTTGCTGGAAATCTTCCAATGATGGTTTAATCTTGAGCTAAATATTTGTGTTTGTTCACTTTCTTAAAGATGGTGGGATGAAAATGCTGTTTCCTTCAAGTGACGTTTCACTTTTAGGCCAAACATTTTTATATTTATTTAGCGACTCTTCGAGCACAACTTTAATTCCAATAGAAATTTACTTTATTTTTATTTGTGAGGCTTAATAATAAACTAATACAACTTATTTTCTACAAGCCAAAAGGGGAAGCAGAAGATCACCGTATGCTGATGATGTTAAAGTCTTTGTAGCTTTTTGTTAACAGCAGATAAAAGATAATTCAGTAACATTTTTCTCTCTAGTAACAGTCTATGTAACACCAACTGACTAAATATGTGAAGGTTTATACTTTATCTTTCCTCCATATTAGTTAAAGACGCCTTCACTGGATGGAGACCCTTCAGTTCTCCCCAAACTGTGTTGCTGCAACCGACCCAAACCACACCGTTCCTTCAGCTGTAGGTCATTAGGTCAAGGGTTCGATTTGGGTGAAGCTGCTGGCGCCACACAACAGGGTCCATTGATTGGAGGACAAAAAAACGTTGCTGATTGTGTCAAAGACAACAGATAGTCGTCACACTGGTATGACGTAACGTTAGTCGTTTGGGTTTAATTCCACCTGAGAGTCGAACTGAAATGTTCTGGACCATAAAACAGCCGACCAAACCGGTCCGAACCGCTCGATGGAAACGAGGTAACTGTGCTTTCATATCCAAAATGAAGCCTCAAATTCAAGAAAATCAAACCTCCCTAAGGAAGGTTTGCCCAAGTTTGTGGATCTCTAACGCTCCATAAATCATAATTATGTTCCTCCCAACTTCCAACAAAGTCCTGAGTATCTCTAATGGTCAGCTACCTCACAGCCAGAGAGCTCCTTAATAATGAATCCTTCATGTTTCCTTATAATCCCACAAAATCTCCACCAAGACTCTGCAAAGACCCGCCATGTTTTAATGTTTTAATCCAGATTCTTTGCAGCTTTCTGCACTTTATTCAGTTTAATCTGTACTCCAAAGTAAAATCCCAGTTTATTTCCAGGATGGAATAAGTGAATTATTTGTTTCATTAGAAGATTTCAGAGCCGTTTTTTTGAGATATTCTTCAACACCAAATCTTTAAGTTGGGAGCAAATATGGACCAAAATGTCTTAAATGATGCGATTATTGATTTATGTTAAAGATTTAATGAGTTATTTTGTTTCCTGATGTCAAACTTTTATGTGCTTTATGTGTTTGTTGTGACTTTTCTCTTGTATCGATGAATGTATTTCTTTTTTTCTGTCCTTCAAGACAAACTATGCAAATACTGTGGATCCTTTGTGCAATAAAGTCCTGACTTTAGTTATGTTTAAGCTGCCAATATCTAACAAACAGCTGCCTTTAATAAACAACACCTTTATGAGAGAGATTTGTTTTAAGGTTTTAATTTTAGAATATGCCAGGAAACCGCCCAGATTTAAACTGTTATATTTTCAGGTAATTGATTTTTTTTTCTTTTTTTGTGACCTAAACTCTTCATAAAAGTTCATTAAGAAGCAAAATAACATTATTTTCATAAGATTACGTGAAAAGTATGTTAGAATCTGCTGGAAATTAATTAAAATAAATCGACATTCTTTGAGCAAAGGGTGAAAACTTTTTACATTTTCTTCAAATCTGCTTATTGAAACATGTGGTAAGCAGTTAATGCAGCATTATTTCCTCAGTTTCTTTGACTTTTATAAGTTTATTTCTCATCCGGGTAAAGTTCTGGATTTTTTTCCCAGTTTTCCTGCGTCAGTTATTGATGGGATTTTCCTGAGATTCCTCCATTGGATTCAGGATGTGTCAGCGTTTCAGCTACTCATGGCAACCTTTATCTAGAAAGGTTCACAGAGGTTAAAGTCTAGAAAAATTTTACATTTTTTTGTCTATTATTGATAGAAAGTCATGTGTTTAGTCTGTAGAATACACCAACAAATTACTGACAACATGGTTCTGTTGGATTTATGTTATTTTAATATGATTTGTTCAACTGATTGGTTTTTAGGTACTTTCCACTGCCCCATAATTTGGATTTCACCTTCCTCCTGCTCTTTTTCTTTCACTTTTAAAGACCAGAGGTTGATCTGTGAAGAAAACTTTAAGGTGTTTACAGAAAAAGGGGAAACTACTTTATAAAATAATCCTTACATTTTGGACCTTTGAAATGTTTTGGATCAAACATTTTTGATTTCTGCATCAGTTTATCCATTTTAAAGATGTGAATGTATTTTAAAATATGTGAAGTTTGAATCATGTTTTGCTTTAACATGATTTCCACTCACTAGGTGGTAAAAGGAAACTTTAAATTAAAGGGACTTTCAGGGGTGTGGTTTACCTGCAAATGCTTCACAGTTTTGTGGCTCTGAAAATAATTTTGTTTTGTGACCAAAAATAATTGGCAAGGTCTGTTTTTGTAACTATTTAAGGTTTAATGTCAATTTAGTGAACATTGTGTTCTTTAAACAGTGTGTTGGTAATAAAGTGCTTCTAAAAATCAAAAGAAGGCTTTATATGTAAATTTTAATAATAAATATGTTTAAATAGGTGCCCATCAATCCGCTGTCTAAACCCACCGATCACATCTGGGTCACGTGTGTCACAGTGAGGAAACAAGGTTCCTGTAAACGTAGACTGGGTTTCAAAATGGCGGCACCGTACATTATTATTCAAGCCCTAGTCCATGTTTTCCATAAAAAAACATTAATTATAACTATAAACCACAAATAATCACACAGTCATCTTTCTTTCATTGTTTTAAAGCTTGGGATAAAAGGAGATTCCTGAGAGTCATCGCTGAAATCAGCAAAGCAGAATCTAAAAATAAAAAACTTATATTGGCGGGTTTTTTTAACGTTCATCAAAAACAGCAAAACAAAAACTGCCTTTGAATTATATCAGTCTGTTTTAATTTAATTCAGGGTTTAAACAATAAAATGACATCAGTGTGCCGTGGAGTTTGTCCTCCTTTATTTGGGAGATGAATGCAGTGATATTTATGTAAGGGTTTGGTCTGTTTGAGCCTGCGCTGCTTTAGAAACACACCATTATCCACCTGGCAACAACAAGCGGCGCTACTGTTTGTCAGTTGGAGCCTGAATGCTCCGCATGCAGGCTCTTTTCCTTCAACAGCTCAATCTGAGAACGGAGCTTTACAAAGAGCGCCTCATTATAGAGAAAGTTCTGTTCAAAGTGTCTAAATGGACTCCAAGAGAAAGAGTTTATGAAGCTGCCGAGACTGTTACAGCTTCAAATGTATTTGTTGTTTTTTTTTTAATCATTACTTGTTTTACATTAATGTGCCAAACAGAATACCATTTTGTTCTGAGTTGAGATGGATCAAAAACGTAGAAAGTACTCCTGGATCAGTGAATCTGCTCACACTGAGCCAGGCTCTGGTTCTGTTGGGAGTTTCTTCCTGTTAAAAGGAAAGTTTTCCTTTATGCTGTCACTACATGCATATCAGTAAGAGGATAATTTTGTGAAAAATACTTTTAGAAGTACTTTTACTCCACTCTACTTTTAGTAATATATACTTTCTTAATTTATTTCTAAAATACCAACATTTGCATTTTCTTCATTAACTGTTGTGTTTAACAGCTTAATACTTCATTTTATTCACTTTATGTTGATTATAAACAATTCTGTTTTTTGTTCACATGTTTTCTTGTAGGAACGAAGCTTATCTGGACCGAACACCCACGGGTGGGCGGGTCCGGCAGAGCCAGAGAGAGAGAGGGAGAGAGAGAGCGGGGGTTCCCTCCACCTGAGGCAGCGCGCATGCGCGGTCGGTTCCCTCCGCTGTCAGCTTTTCCCCGCACGCGCTGGCAGCTCGGACTCAGACCGTTGGAGGTTTTGGCAGGAAAACACGGACCGTGGACCCGGGAACCGGTGTTTTTCTCTGCTTCTGGCTGATTAAAACCAGCATTAAATTAATCCCGGTAGGTTTATTTTGTGTTCTAACGTCTGTTTTTAGATATGTTGTTTAAAAACATTGATGTTTGGTGACGCTGAGGAAGTGAGCAGGTGTATAACTTCATATTTGATCAGTTGCTGGCTTATTTGACAACAAAACCGTAATTTATTAAACACATACTTTATGTTTTAAACACCTTCGAGTTTTTATTTTAGTCTAATTTTATTTTATTTATTTTTTTAAATCAGCTTTTTTTTTTTGTATTTTCCCTTTATCTTCCCTTCCTATCAGTTTTGTGTTGCATGTTATTGTGATGATATAATTATAGCGCGTATCCGTAGGATTGTACATTATTACAGCTTAATGACAGGGGCGTCTGTAGGATCCTGAAGCTCTGGGGGCCAAGCCCAGCCTGGACATGATATTCAGTTCATTTAATGCTGAATTAGTAGCTCTACTATGTTCTGGTTTTTGGGATTTCTAAATGTGAGTTCAACCAAAACTAGTACAATCTGTTTTCTTTTTGCTATATTATTAGCAGGTTGGTTACAACACTAAAACTGTAAAATTTTCACATTGATGACAAATAAATTAGATTCTGACAATAGTTTGTATGGAGCTACATTGGGGCCTTAAAGGTTCTTCCAAAAAAGAAAGAAGGAATCTGAAAAACTTCATTTTGAAACTTAAAAACAACTATTTAGTCTGAAAAGCGCTTTGAATTTCAGAGATCTAATTGTTCAAGCTTTAAAGCACCAATTGTTTAAACCAATAAATATCTTTATCTTGTAATCTTTCAAAGTAAAAGTCTTTAAATATCCATCCATCCATCCATCCATCCATCCATCCATCCATCCATCCATCCATCCAGATTAATCATTGATTGATTGTTGCTCTAGTGATAAACCAAATCATTCTAGTAGAAAGTGTTGCCGCCATCCCATGGTCACCAGTTTGTGTCCAGTTCCCCTCCCAGTCCTCCCAGGAAGCTGCTTGCCTGGCTCAGCGCTCCAGCTTGACCCCGCAGCGACAACACTGGAGGGAGGTTGACATTTTAGAAATGGGATGTTGTTTGGGGCTGTCTGTCCCCGTTGCCACGGTAACCAGCGGATGCTCAGCCAGCTCCTTTTGCTTGGCGATACTCATCCTGTTTCCCTCCGTCGCAGAACAGAGCAGAGAAAACGACTTAGAGGGGATTTGCTTTCATTTAGCTGTTTTTCTATTATCAGAGTCCCATGATGCCGTTCAGCAGGCGGCTTGGATGTTTGCCTGGTTCCCGTCTGGTTGGGGGGTCCGGGTCCAACCCAGAGCTTCTTAAACACTCTGGGTGCCTTTGGTGCTGGTTGGCCGTGAAACGAGGCAGATGCTTTCTCCTCCTCAGGGAGTTTATTTACCTACTGCTGTGGAAAAGTTTGGATGTTTGTCAGAGTTTGCTGCTTACAGCAGAACGTCATGTTGATGTTTTCCTTCTTTATGGAAGTGAGAAAACCACTCTTAATTTATGGTTTGTTTTTTGGTGGTTTTCTCTGTGTTTGGACTCTTTCTTCACCAATAAATAAAATGTGGATGTTTGTTTGTGGAAATAATGGCACCGCTGATGAAAATCATTAGGTGTTAAACTTTGGTGATAAGTTGTTTTAATAAATCACAGGTTTGTTTGTCTTCTCACCTTCTTGGCCCTTTCAGTCGATATTTGTTGGTACTTTAGTTGGTTTTTGGATGGTAAAGTGTCATTTACTCACATATTGTTTCATAAGTGGATAGATTTATGATTGGTATTATTGTTGGTATATATTAATTAGATTATTATTAATTTATTGCCAGCAGGTGCAGAGTTATTTTTGGTTTTGTGTTGGATTCTTTATTTTTTTTAGATATTCTCTTTGACATTTATTTAGAAGCTTTAGTTGTATAAATGTTATGTATAAATATATCAAGTATTTATTGGTTGATTCTGTTAACGTTATTTGATGCATTTGATGCCAATCTGACACAAAAGATCATATGTTTGTTTTTTTCTGGCTAATCATGTTTTATTGTAGATTCTATAATATTTACAGATAATTTGTGAATGGTATCATAAATAGTCATGAGCAACAGCTGTATAAATACTTGCCTGTATTTCTTTTAGGGCTGCAACTATTGATTATTATAGTAATTGATTAGCCACATTAAAAAAAATGTCACTTTCTATATATAGATTATTATAGAATTAGAACCAGGTGAAGCAGAACTAAAAAAATGTAACCTTTTTTAGTTCTGGGTTCAACATATTTATAGACCAAAAAGCTTTTTAATCTTATGCAAAATATTCATATTTTCTGTGTAGTTTTGGCTAAAATACTACTCTGATTCTGCAATAGTGGTTATTAACTATACTGTAAATGCACCAGGATTAATCAAAAGACTATTTTTCATTTGACAATGCTCAATTTGCCCTGCTAAAAAAAATCAAAGACAAGCAAAGTTAAAATGACTTAACTACGCTAATGTTGTTAATTAATACAATGAACACAAAACAAGGAAACTACAACACATGTATCATAAAATGTTTAAGAAGTAATTAAAACTGGTAACCAGAAAATATGCAAATTAATTTTTTGCAGGTTTCTGGAAAAAATAAATTATATTTACATCTGTGCAAGATAAAAAAATCAGTGCTATGAATTCAATAACTAAAAAGGTCTTCTGCAACACTAGGTAATGTATTTATATTAAAATATTCCCATCAATCGAGGAAGATTGTGTTGAATTTATGGGCTTTAAATCGGTTTCTTCACATCTTTGACCCGTTTCTGCAGCGCTCCGTTTTCCCGTTTGGAAATCTGTCACCAAAAGTGTGGGAGCGAGAATCTGTCAGACAAACAGCCGCCATAAAAACCTAAAGAAAATGTAAAAAGATGTTAAAGCTCGCTATGACTCAGTGTCTGAAAAAAAAAGAAGCTTTTTTTGCATCTCTGCCTACAAACATCCTAAAATTGTTGAGAAAAATGTAAAATCACAAATAATTATTGGTTCAAAGTTTTAAAATGTAGTAAAACAAAACCAAAAAGCAGTTATTGGCATTTATTGTATGCACTGAAAGAAAATGTTCATTCACAGGATTCATTTGCAGAAGAACTGAACGTTCCCATTTGTAAAATCTTGTAAAAAGGTTCATTTATCATTTATTAGTTTGAATAAAAATATTTGCCTTTTATCTGAATTGTTTCTATTCATCTGCAGGTTAGGAATACATTAAAGACTAAATAAAACCACCAGTAACAACATATTCCTCCCAAAAATGTGTTCCAGACTAAAACATTTTAATCGTATTGCATCAATTCATTATTGGAAACATGCATTTTTATGTTTTTTTTTGTTTTTTAATCCAGAGCTGAGGTTCACCAAGGCTTTAACCAGCTGTTTTTGGAACAACGTGTAACTTTTCCATACACATTTTACAACAATTATTAACTTTTCTTTTTATTTCATGCAACGCCCTGCAGAGAAGTGTTACAACCGAGCAGAGATCATGTTTGACTTCAGATAATAGAATAAAGCTGTTTACATAAAACTCTCCCTCTTAGCCGTTTGAGTTTTTCACTTTTAATTTTTGAGCAGCACATAGAAACCTCGTGTTCACGTCATTTACAGATGAGCTGTTTGTATTTTAATAACGTCCCACAGATCAGATTGTCTCTCTGACTGCATTACGGTGGATCAGATAATGACTTGTGTGCTTTCATTCTTCCTCCTTTGTGCCACACAGAAGAGGTCAGATGAATTTGTAGTGTCAATATTTGTCCTTGTTTTGTTTCTCAAACAGGTTTCTACGAACCGTGTTTGTTTTGCCGTACACTTTCACATCCCTGAGGAGTGGTGACCAAACTCTGAGCTCACATTGTTATCGTTTTATTCAGCTAATATTGCAGCTGCATGAACAAATACATGATTTAACCTCTACAAGCCTCCAACATGACATGTTAAGGACACTGCAGATAAAAACTGTTAATTTATCAGAATAACAAGGACATTTCTGAGCTTAAAATTCAGAAAATTTTAGATTAACCTCAAACATTTTCTAGCAAAAAACGTGAAATTTTTGAGCTTCAAAATTCTTTTAAAATTGCTAAAAAAAAAACACACAAAAAAACAAGTAAATTTCTGAGTTCAAAAATTTTGAGATCGTTATCAGAAATTGTTAGTGAGAACCTAAGAAAAATTTGAGTTTAAAAAGTAGAAAATTTGCCAGAAAAAAAATAAAACAACTGCGACAGAGTGGCGACCTGTGCAGGGTGACCCCATGCAGGGTGACCCCGCCGCTGGCCGGAACGTTTGACCCCACCAGGGATAAGGTGTTCGGAAATGGATGGATGGATAGAATAAATCAATTTGAGGTTAATCCCAAACATTCTTGAGAAATAAAAAAAAAAAAACAATTTCTGAGTTTGTAAAGTTTAAAATATATATATTAAAAGTAAATCACTTTGAGCTTCCTTGTTGGTTTAAAATCAACTAGACTGGTGATGAAGATCTGTCAGATTTCTGCGACACAAAATGAGTTTGGACTTTTAAACTCCAGTTACATTTTGTCCTGAGTTCTCTGCATATTATTTACTAACACTCTGTGAGTGCGCTCGCTCAGTGTTCATGTGACGAAGACGAGGAGGAGGAAGGGGTCGGTCACTCATTCACCCTTCCTGCCTCCTTCGCTATCCAGGTCGCTGCTGCAGGAATGTGTAGCGAGCGACGGACGGATGCCTGGATCATAACCGGGTCGGTTGAAGTGAGGTTTTGTTTTCTGAATGAGCGCGCTTCACTAGCCCAGTGGATTTCCCAGCATGCCTCTGGGGCTGAGGCCACCGGCATTGGGTTGTGACCAGTTTGTGAAACAGAGCTGCAGAAATGTGAATCTTTGACATTTAGATCAGGAGTTTGGATAGATACTGTTTTTTCTACGTCTTTTGGTCTGTAATATTTGACTTCATGTCTTTTTGTTATTGTTTTGTTTCACTACATTTTTTATTCTTTCCTTTAGTCTTGAGTTAATTTATTTTTTATTTTTTGTCTCTGTGGTTGTTGTGCATCATATTGTGCTGGTTTATTTATCTACTTTTTCCTTTTTCTCATATGATCATTTAGTAGCTTTGTTTTTATTTTCATGTCTCTCTGATTATTTTAGTGATCAATCGATTATTTTGACGATTAATTGATTATTCAACTAAAAATAACTTGGCACATTCTAAAGATCTTTTATTTAACCACATAAGATTTTTTCTTAAATTATTATAAATATATTAAAAGATGCAAATAAGGATTCAATTTTCTTTTAATAATAAACATTTCTTTTAAGAATAAACATTTTATTGATTAATTTGCAGTAACATGCATTAATGGTGGCTTGTAAATTTTGATGTTATATTTGGTTTTCTGTTTATGTTTTGTGCTTTTTTTTTTTAACCCTTTCAATGTTTTGTGTTTATTTGGATGTTGACTAAAATAAATGCAACTGTGGATGGTTATAGTAGTTGTGAGGCTGCAGAATATTATCAAAATGACATTTCTGAATATGTGTACTATAGTTTAATCTAAATGCGCTTCAACAAAGCATTAAAAGATGTGAAGTTTATTGATATTTGTCATTATTTTCCATATCATTTCTAAAAGCTGCACTAAGACATTGTATTTAAAAAAAAAATGTTATAACTTTCATTTGGTTGTTTTATTCCCACACTTTTAACCTTGTATTTGTTGGTTCAGATGTTTTGTAACTGAACTCCCCATCATGGCTGGAACCTTGTTTATTTTCAAACTTTGAGGCCAAAACTGATGATTTTCCTGGGTCAGCGTCGGCGCTGCCCAACTGTAAACCTTTGTTCTGCTTCCCTTTGAGGACGGGCGGATGAAAGATGTGATGAAAAAGACGGAGGCAGCAGTGATGTTAGCGTAGCTTTCACGTGTACACACACACACACGCTAACTGTGACCCTGTTTTGTTGTGCGCCACATAAACAAACTGTCATTGTTTGCTACGCGGTCCGTTTCCACGGCAATCAGCGGGTCAGTGACCAGCAGCCAGAGCAACACATGGCATCCCTGGCATCTCCTGCAGTCTGGCTCACCAGCGTTATGATACAGAATATAAAACCATGTCCGTTAATGTGTTGAAGATAAAAATGGAGACGGTTGTGACAGAGGAAGGATGTAAAATATGGAGGTTGATGATTTGCTGTTGAGCTGCCAAAAACACAAAGAAATGAGCCATTTTATGTAAAAGAAACAACAAAGCTTTATAGTCGGGAAAAAATTGGATTGTTACGCTCCCCACCCCCCCTTTTCTGGAAAGAAAAAGATATGAAGTAAAAAATTAGCTGCATCCTGATATCTGGGAAAGGAAATACATTTTTATGCATTTTGGCCTTTCATCCATCCTAAAACTCTGCTTATTATAATTAAAAACAATTATTTACAAAAACTCTCTATTTGCTTTTGCTTGTGTTTATCTATAAACTGACATTTAGTCTGTAACAAATAATGTGCCAATACAATATAACCACATATTTGCTTTGAAATGATTCCTTATTGACATTGTTTATTTTCTAATAAAAAAAGTAGTTTAACCTGTAGATGAACGTCCTGCCATCAAGTTTAAATGATCCCAACAGGAAGTAGTGGTTTTGATTCACTGATTGGTTTTAGTTTTGCGCTACACTGCCCCCTAGGGGTTTGGCATGTTTTAAACAACTTTCAGGGTCGGATTTGTGTGGATTTAAAGGGATGAAAACTTTTGTGAAAACTATCCCATGTGACGATACCATTTTCTTTTTTTAGGAAAAGTTTTCAGATAGTAACTGTTATCTTTACATTTTTGTCTTATATCCAGGTAAAGATTGACTCAGCTGTGGTGAAAATGGTCGATTAGAGGCAGAAAAAGTAACCAAAGTCCAAAAATAACACTTTGTTAGGTTCAGGAAGGAATGTGGATGTTAAAGTAACAGCAGGAGAAAGTAGCAGTAGCTGCAGCTGGGTCGGGTCGCTGGTTCTCACACACTGGGTGGTTCCGGTTGTTAGCACGATTGAGCAGAAAATTTGATGGAAGGATTCAGGCAATCAGAGACGTGAGATTAGCTTATGTAACGTCGCTGTCATCTTTAATTCATCAGCAGGAAGTGGAAATATTTGTTGACGTGAATCCAGAACTTCACATGGTGATTTCCTCTCTTAGTGAGCATTAAATTATTAAACCCTGCTGGAAGGTGGCCATATTTGGGCTTCCTGCCACGACTCCACAGCCGTTTGGTGGAGGCAACAAGGCAGCTGTTGCTGGAAACGTTACATCACTGCTGAGATCGGGTCTTCATTAACCTTTGAGCAGCAGGAGATTTGATGAGAAAAACCTCAAATCAGAGGAGAAAATAAGTTTTCACCTGAAGAAAAACAAGCTTTAAAAAGAAAATAGCTTTTAAATACAAGTTTAATTTGGTTAAATTTAACTAAATGATTACAGATAAACAATATGAAAAAAAAAATCCATCTATAAATCCGTCCTTTTGTAGATTCTGTATTCATATCCTGACCTTTACATATTTAACTTATAGTGATTTTTTATATTTATTGATTTTAAATGGGAAAATACAGAATATTCTGGGGATTTGAGTCCAGAACGACTGAAAATCTGCAGAAAAAATGTCTAGAAGCTCTAGTGCTGCGTTGTGTCGGTTTCATTGGTTTGTCACCAGTTTGACAGGATTAAAAAGGAAAACAATAATATAAAATTGAGATAACATTGTTCTAGTAGATTCATCCAAACAGCAACAGTTTCTAAACGTCGCAGCGTCTCTCTGGCGTTTTCTTCCAACTGTCTGAAATTTAAAACTGAGCTATTTGAGACCAAAGCACCAAACTAAAATCATCCTGCTTTTACTAGAAAGATAATAACTATAAATCATTCAAATTGTAATGATTGTATTTGCTTTAATTTATCATGTGATTTATTGATTATTGCGACAGTACCAACACAAATACAGTCCGTCTTCAACATCCAAGTGTTCATTGACGTACGTGTTTATTTTTTGTTTCTTTTCAACTTTTCTTTCCAGACTGCTGATCTTCACCCGCTGATGTTTCGAATGACTCTTCTCCACTGTTACCATGGTTACCCGTGATCCCGGTGACCCTTCAGTCTACTCCCGTCCAATCAGACGTGGCGATGCACGTCATGGGCAGCGTCTCCCCGGCCAACGACATCCAGGGGTTTTCCTTCCAGGAGAACGCCGCCGTCGCTGAGGCCATGTCTCCGCCGTCCACGCTCAGATTTTCACACAACAGTAAAAATGGAACCCAAGTCGTAGAAAACCTTCCTCCTCCTCCTCCTCCTGCTCCTCTTCCTCCTCCGCCGCCACCGCCTCCTCTGCTGCCTGCAGGTAATCCAGGTGGGGTGAAGAAGAAGAAGAGGGTGAGGAGTTTCTTCTGGAAAACGATTCCAGCGGAGCAGGTAGACTGTAAAACACAATCAGTGGACTTCACTTCAAATATACGCAAACTTATGTTATGCAACATGTAAAACAAATTAAGTTGTTCAATTTATGTATTACAAACCTAAAATAATGAGATAAGTTTTGTTTTTGTACATAAACTAAATAGCAACACTATGAGTTATATTCGAAGAAGCTTTTTGATGAAAGCTTTTCCATTTTAAACTGATTACATTAAACCTTCAGCATGAAGCTTTTATAAAAAATACGCATTTTTCTGTTTGTTAAAACTGCCACCATGTGATGACAGTTTGTTATAAGACAGATCATTCCGAAAAGATCAATCTCCTTGTCTCTGGGCTACTATTTCTGTCTGACGAAATACACAAAAACAACCAATCAGATCCAAGAGGTGCTGTCAATTAACCTCATGTACTTGCTACTAAATGTGCTAATGTCAGAGAAACAACTTACCGTTACAGGAAAACCGTTTATCTGCTGCTAACCGTTAACCCTTTATAATCTAAAATCCTCACCACTTTCAAACTTTGTAACATAACTTACCTAACATTTTTTATCCATACGTTCGCACCGCCTGTTATAGATGAGTGCAAACAATAAGTTGATAAGAACTTATGCTTGAGAACATACAGTTCAATCTTTGCTTCAGGTCAAAGGTCACACCAACCTCTGGACTCAGGGTCCAGTCCAGCAGGATTTCCAGATTGACGTTCAGAAAATCGAGGAGCTTTTTACGCAGAGCGACGGCCCGCCAGTTTCCACGCCAACCAGAGGAGGAAAGACCCGAGTGTCGTTCAGGGAGGCCAAAAACGAGGTTCTGGTTCTGGTTCTGATGCCTGTTGGTCGACACTTTGGACCCGGACTCTGACCGTCTCTTTGTTTACACCAGGTCTCCATCCTCGACTCGAAGCGAGGGCTGAACATCGCAATCTTCCTCAAACAGTTCAAAAGGTAAAGAAATGGAACTATTTATTTTTAATTAGTGGAGAAACTCAATTATTAATTATAATCAAGTTGATCTCAGGTTCTGTAACACATAGTTCTCAAGTTCCAGGAACTTTGTAATTGACAGCCATCTTGGTAGGCAGTTGCTATTTAGTTGCTATGACAACAGTAAAGAAGCCGCAAGCTTAATTAATCGATACAATGTCGCCATTTTCAACTTTTGACATCCAGTACCAAATAGTTAATTAAAAGTCCCTTTTGCCTGTTTTCCCCGTCTAAGTTGGGAAACTTAATTTTGTTTACAGAGCCTTCATAATCCGCTTTAGTTACTGTTGTTTCAGTTGTTTTCTTTATTTATTTTGGATATTTTAAATGTATTCAAGTTCCAGTGTTAAATGTTCTTTAGAAATTAAAGTTTTTTTGATCTTGTACTCACATTAATATGACATTATTATCATTATTTTAGTGGAAAATGATCTCAAAATTACAATATTTTATATTGTGATAATTCATTATCAACATTACCGTTGGCAACGTCTGTGCTGCTACATGTTAGCATTGAGATGCTAATTTAGCTTGAATAGCATCGCTAATAGGCTAAGTCCTGTTAACACAACTTGTAAACAATAATAGTGTTTTTTCCAGTGTTTAATCAGATTGTTTTTATGAAGCAAAATGTATCTCCCATTGGGCCAAGAGAAGCAGCTTCTATCGCTGTTGTTTGGGGATTTCGCTTGTGCGTCAGATTTACAGCCGTACCAGAAGCATGTAAATACAAAGGTCCCAACTCTGAACTTGTGTATGTAAAAAAGAAAAAGGATTAATTGCGTTAAAACAATTTTTATGTAATTAATTCACCTGTCTGCACCAGTGCTAAAGGCTGTTATACAAATAATTACTTGATTTTAATCAACTTCTGAGGCATTTAAGGTAAAAAAAATACAATATTAACACCTTTCAGATCATTTAAAGCTTCATATCTTTGATGGTAAGGAAATAAACGCATTAAATTGGCTTCAATTCGTGTATATTTTCTTTGTAGAGGTCGTGACCGTTTACGTTGAGTCAAGTTGAAGCTGGTATATTTATCTGCTGAGTCTCTGTCCGGGGTGACTGTGACTCGGGACGGGACTGCGTGACGCGTCTCTTCGCCCGCATCCTGAGGTGTTGTGGGTAAAAAAAGATGGATGATGCTTCTCTGCTATGCAGGAATGCAAACAGGATGGATGTTAACGGCTACGTCAGAGATTTAGTTCAAACTGAAGCAAAAATCACAGAATGAGACCAGTTATCACAACGAGGGATGAAATACAAAAACAAAGACTCTAAAAGTTTCTTTCTAAATTTATTTGGGGGCGAGGATTACAACAGAAAGAGAAAACCTAAAAATAAAACTACAAATACATCCAACAGGAGACATAAAACTAACCAGCATTTGCTAACGTATCCTAGCTAAGTCTGTCGCAATAAGAAATAAATCAATTAATCTAAAAAAATTAAAACAAGCTCAATAATTTCCATTGGATTAATTTATTGTTTTTCTCTTTCCTCTCTCTCTGGATGATAAAAGTTGTCAGTCTGGTACTTTTGTCTCAACCAGCCCTTATTTTGAAGGATCATTTTGTTTACAGAGACTTCATAATTAATTTTATTTGTTGCTTATTTTGGAAATTTAAAATGTTCATTCCAATTTAAAGTTTATTGATCTTTGAGAATCAATTCTGTGTTATTTTTGCATTATTATAGTATTGTCATAAAAATGGCCTAAAAACAAAAATATTATAATTTATCGCAGTAACTTATGGGACAATTTAGAAACTTTATCAAAACCTTAATTTTAAAATTTTTCTGTCAGGAAGCAGAAAAAACCTCAAAACTTAGAGAACAGCTGCAGATTCTTCCACTTTTATTAATCTTAAACTCTTCTCTTATAAACCATCAATTGCAGCAGTTAAATATGTTTGTGTTGTAATTTTGGCTAAAAATGAAGCATTTTTTCAGAAACAAATCTTAAATTTTTTTTAGCTTCATGTTCAGGTTGTCGGTTTGGACCCGGAGGAACACGGGTCACAGCGTGTTCTGATCGTGTCTATGATGTTCAGAATCGATGCTTAGTAAACACCAGAACATATGAGGGAGGCGCTGCCTAACATGATATAAATAGTCATGTTAATCTGTGCAAAAGTTTTAATTTATCTTCATTTCTTCTGTTTGGCTCCAGATGAACTTGTTTCAAATCTGAGTTTGGTTTATTTTTATTTTTTCGACTGATTAACACTGACCGAAGTGTCATTGTAACACATTCGTAGTGTAATTTAGCTGTTAATTAGATAAAGCATTTTCCCCTGCAGGTCCAATCAGACGCTGGTGGATGAGATTCGCCATGGCAACAGCGAATCATTTGGGGCGGAGCCTCTGAGAGAGCTGCTGAAGCTGCTTCCAGAGAAAGACGAGGTGAAATATTTCATCTGACGTCTGAAACACAAACATTCTCACCTACAGAGGGAAATACGATCGTTTTATTTATCCATAAACGTTTGTTTTGATAAAACTCTGCTTTTGTTCCTCTGAAGGCGAAGAAGCTGACGGCGTACCGAGGCGACGTCTCCAAGCTCTCATTGGCCGATTCCTTCATTTATCTGCTGACTCACCTGCCCAGGTGAGCTCACTACTTTACATTTCACAGACTCAGAACTAGCAAAACATTTTAGCCAAACATGCTAACATTCAGAATTAATCTGTCAAGTTTAGACGCACTTTTAAATAAGATGTTTTTTAAAGTTGTTGCTAGTAATCAGATTAGATAATAAAGCAAAAAAAACAACAAAAAACTGCTTCAGTCAGCAAATTAATCACTAATCACAAAACACACAAAATGTTACCAAGTATTTTCAGCCTAGTTTCTACTGCAAATATGTTAGTTTACTTAAAATAAAACAAAACAAACTTATAAGTAACGTTTCAGCAAGATACAGGCGCTTATGTAAAGTGAAAAATTCCTTAATGATAAAAAAGTTCTAGCTCCACTGACAGATTAATTCACTCGGAGCCCGGGAAAATGTCTTGTTATAAGTGAAAATAAAACTTTTTCTGAAAATGTAAGAAATTATTGACTTAAAAAAAGCTCTCTGCTGAAAAGCTCCTCATAAGTTACTGTGATCTTATTTCAAGTGTAATAAGATATTTTCACTAGAAACTAAACCAAAATTACTTGGGAAGTGTTTGTGTTTTTACAGTGTAAGAAGACTGAAAACTGAATGGAAAATCTGAATTACTTTAAAAAGAAATAGACTTAGAAATATTAAAAAACAGAAACTTTAATCAATATTGCATTAAAAAACTTGATAAACTCTATAGATATCAATTAATTTTCAAATAGCATTTCGTTTTAAGCATTTTTTCTAACATAAAAAAAACAAACCAACATAAATATGTAAATAACTAAATACGAAAGCAATGTTTTTGTACATCCTGAACATAATACTTACATTCTGCATGTTCAGCATGACTTGCTAAGCTAATTAATATAAATTCACTGTACAATGGAATAGAAATGGAGAAACTCAGGTTTATCAGCAGTAAAGTGAAAATGAAAGCAGATTCACATGCAGATAGGAACAAAAATCAGATAAACAAGATTTATATTCTGTTGCTGAAAACTTTGATGCTGGTGTTACAACCAGCTCACATTCTTCTGTTTCTTTCATTATTATGACACCATCAATCCATCAGGCTCTGTGAAACATTATAATGTGAGATATTACCTGTAAATATCTGTAAGTGTCCATGTCTCTGTGTAGTTACTCGGTCCGCATCGAGTCCATGCTGTTAAAGGAGGAGTTTCCTGCTTCCTGCGACGCCATGAAGAGAGATTTTAAAATCCTTCGCTCTGCAACCAAAGGTAGCAAACATTTTACCCTGAAATATTTAAATCTGTTGGTTTTATTTGCTTCTGTCTTTAACTTTTAACCAAAGAAGAAAAAACATTATCATTTATTCAACCTTTCCTGAACACTAATGGCATCAAAATTCCTTCATTTTCACTTCAGTTATTTATTTTTAGAAGAATTTTATGTGACAGACCAACACATAAAAACTGTGTATAATTGTACAGCTAGTGGAGAATTATGAATATTTTTCTAAAACTAAAAAATCTGATCTGATTCCACTTGAATTCAGACGTCATAGAGTTAAAAATTTGCAGAAACACTTTTTGCTGCAGTTGAAAGAAATTATTTTCAATCGAAGCACCATTCACCATCATGAACTTTTTATGATCTGTTACAGAAAATTAAGATTTTAAAGGATTAAAATGACGTTTTAGACGGATTAATAAATCATGACTATAATTTGCAAAGTGGCAGTGGAGGGTATATGTTAAAGTATTTCCTCAGACTTCCCTTTGAATGTTTTCCTTTCACTAAACTTTCTGCAGTGATTTTTGTTTTTATGAATGAATACCACAAAAATGTCAATCTAAAGACAGATATTTGACAGCCAATGACTCAGTTTCCACTAAAGATAAAACAGCAGAGCGATGCTGAAGAAACTCACCTGATTTCTTCAGACTCTGTGCAGATGTGCAGAGCGATACGTCATCCTAACACGTTGATTATTTTTAGCAGTGTGTGTGTGAATCTCTGCCTGAGCTGCTAACTAAGCGCTGCCACTGTTAGCTCTCTCTCTCTCTCTCTTCTCTAACGACACATTTCTTCCCTCCTCTCGTTTTCCTCTCATCCAGAGTTAATGTGCTGTAAGGAGCTCCATGCTGTTCTGCACTTGGTGCTGCAGGCCGGAAACATCCTCAATGCTGTGAGTGGGGAATAAAAAACAATTCATAATTAATTAGAAAACCAGCTACAGATTGTTAATTGTCTGGGTAATGTCATATAAAACAGATTAAAACTCGTTTTTGTCCAGTTTTCATCTCTGGTGCAGAAAACTGCGACATCAGAAATCTCCCTGCAGCTCGTGATTTTCCTTCTTTTTTTTTTACAAGGAACAGATGTTCACTTATTTCAAGGATCATCAGGGAGCGCTAGACTCAAACCGTATCATTATCCCTTATTGTTCACATTGTCAAACTGGAAACTTCGCCTTCACATGCTGCGCAAATTACACAGAGGCAGCAGAAACCTTTGATGTTCTGCCTTTAAAACATTTAAATATGTTTATAATCTTTACCTTCAGCCTTTCTCTCATGCGAACAGCTCAGATTTCTGACCAAAAATATATTTTATGCACTTCTTATTTGTTATTACAAGTCTTCAACAAAATCTGTTGATATATGAAGTTGACAGACGAGGGACGTCAAATTACCATAACAATGCAGCGACGGCAAACCACAAACAATAACGGACTGAAATAGACAGTAACAAAAAAAGAGACATGGACTGACAGCAGGAAAATCTGTGTGAAAAAATTCATAAAATATAGAAAACAAAAAGAGCATCAAACGCTTCGAACGTCATCCAGTTTGACACAATAAAACTGAATGTGTTTAACTCAAAGTAGTGCATTATTGTGAAGCTAAATGTATTTTTTATAGATATCTTTAGTGATTAAAGTCTGAAAACTGTGACATGGTTAAAATTAGCCGACAGATCAGGGAGAAAACTGAAAAAAATGATTAAACAGAGAGAAGCTAAAATACAAAAATGCATCAAATTTGGCTGAAAACACAAATAAATGCCTATTTTAATCGTTCAACAACAAATATATCTTAATGTGGAGTAAAACACCAAACCTGAACCTCCAGAGCCACATAAAGACAGTTACAAAGTTGGTCTTCTATCAACTGAAGGACATTTCCAGGATTAAAAAACTAATGAACCAGGATTATCAACAGGCTGGAAGCTGCTCCAGTTGTTGCTAACTGCTGTGTTCTGCAGGGAGGTTCTGCAGGAAACGCCGTGGGCTTCAAGCTGTCCTCCCTCCTGTCGCTTGCAGACACCAAGTCCAACAAACCGGGGATGAACCTGCTGCACTTCGTGGCTCTGGTCAGTGAGCTCAACCTGATGATGATGGATTACCACAAACTAACTTCAATCATGTTCCTTTTAGTTAGACATTACGATTTTCTCTTCATCTTAAAATCTAAACCTCAGAGTTTTTGCAACATTTGTAGCTGTTTTGTTCTAAATATTGCATATTGTTTCCTTCTGACTGCAGTTCAGGTAAAGTTGAGATTTAATTCTTTTCTTCAGGAAGCTCAGAAAAAAGACCAGAAGCTGCTGGAGTTTCCTCTGAAACTGAGTCACATCCAGGCTGCATCCAGGTGAGGCGGCGCTTCAAAGGTTCTCAAATACTTTGAGAACCTTTGCACAGTCTCTCACTGTGCAAAAACACAGTGAGAGACACTGTGTTTTTGCAGTGTGTCTCACTGCAAAAACACAAAATCTGTTTTTGTTTAGTTTCTAGTGCAAATATCTTAGTACACTTGCAGATATAGGAGCTTGTTTAAGTCAGAAAATCCTTAATATTGATGAACAAGAACTAATCTATTGTCAAGTGACCTGTAACTTGTCCAGGTTACAAATAATCTGCCAAAGGATCTGGAGCTTTTTCATTAATATTTTAGGGACTTGCTGATTTAAAACAAGCTGCTATATCTTGTTAAAAAGTTACCTGTAAGTTTGTTTTGTTTTATTTTAAGTGAACTTAGATATTTGCGCTGGAACATAAACCAAAAATACTTAATTTTGTGTTTTTTCAGTGCATGTCTGAATAAATACAAAATATACAATTTCTTCGCCTGCTGACTTTGGTTGGCAAAGCTTTTTCTACAAAGCCAAATCACGTTCCTCAAATTAAACTGCGATAACTGCATTAAAATAGGAAAAACTAATTGTGTGTCTTTTGTTAGGATCTCCTTGGAAACGCTGGATGCTGAACTGCAGCTGCTGACGTCTCGCACGCGCTCAGTGGAGGAGAGCATCCAGAAAGACACAGAGCTGCTGCAGCAGCTGGACAGTTTCCTCCAGGTAAAACAACGTCTCACATCATTTATCAGGCTGATTCTTTTCTGCATTTATTTTTACGCAACGACTCAGAATGCAGGTAAAATTAGCTGTAAATATATCACAAAAAATTAATTACAAACATTCAATATAATAGTTATAAGTAAGTAATTGATAAGAGCCATAAAAATGCAAACTTGTCTTTTTATCTGAAACACTTTTCTTCCTTCTTATCCCATTTTTCCATATTTTAGCAGCTCAAGATGTAGATTTGATGGAAATTTGGTTTTATGGGTTAGAAATAAAAAAACAACAAATAGAGCAACGGAAACAAGAAAGAAAACATTTTTGAATAACTAAAGTAAATTAAAACGTTTTATGTCTGAGAGGATTAGAGATTAGTCAACGGAAGTTAATTGATAACACTTTATTTTTGCATAAGACTAACATGAAGGAGTCTTCATGATTGGCCACAACTGTTGTCATGAAGTGAAGTGACACTTCATTAATGCAACTTTTATTGCAAAGTTGCATTAAAAGTCCATTAAAAGTCCCAGCTTTACAATATTCAGCAAATAACGGCACTTTCATTTCAAACCTTTAGTGTTACCAAATAATAAAAACTAAATAAAATCCATGAAACTAGAACCGTTAAATGTCCTGCAGTAGGACCAGCCTGTAACGGTTTGTGTCGCTGCGTCTCAGAGCGCCACATCGTCGTTGTGCTCGCTGCGCGGCAGCCAGCAGCAGCTGAAGAAGGAAGGCAGAGAGCTGATCGACTTCTTCTGCGAGGACAGAGACTCGTTCAGGCTGGACGACTGCTTCAGCATCTTCCAGACCTTCTGCACCAAGTTCACAATCGCTGCCAAGGTTTGTTCAAAAACTCTGTAAATTATATTGGACGAAATTTAGGGGTTGATTCACACCAGCCATGTTTAGTCTGCTTCAATCAAACTCCAGTCCATTTGGGTAGAAAGTCCGGTTCGTTTGGGGAGGTATGATCAATGAAAAAACCAAACTCTGGACCGCCTAAAAACCTCGGTCTCAGTTTGGTTGAAGTGAACTCTGGTTTGGTTTGAATGCATATGCGAACACCAAACAGATCAGAGATCGCTTCAATAGCAGAAAGTGGACTACGGTGCAGGGCATTCTGGGTAAATAGATCAGACATTTTGATATTATTGCATCATTTGAAGAGTAAAGTTGAAGTTAAGTTATACTGGTTAATGTTAAGGACAAAATATTTCCTCATTTATGTGGAAAAAAAGATTAATAAAAGATCAAATTAAGCTGGTTTTAAAACTTGTTTACTAAGTTTGCGTTTGTCAGAACTTAAGTTTGGGAACAGAGGAAACAGTTTGGTAAGAAGTGTTTTTCTGGATCTTAAAGGAGAACAAGGAGAGAGAGGAGAAGGAAGCGACTCGCCGTCAGCGGATGCACGAGGAGGAGCTGAAGAGACACTCGTGGTCTGGAGGAGAGGAGGTAACAGAATCCCACTCTGGACAATTAAAGATTATAAATACAATCCCAGTTCTCTGATTAGCACTTACTTTGTGTTTCACTGACTCCCGGATTGTTTTTCTGACAAATAATCCCTACCTTGCACATGAGGTCACGACTCATTAGATTTATGGGACACAAATCTGACAACAGGAAAGAGGAAAAACTTAAGATTGTCCAGTTGTTCAAATTAATGAACATTTTAGCTTAGCACCCAGTAGTATAGTTGTATATAGGCTTCTGCGAGACGTGACAAGACGTTTTTAAATGACCACGAACTCCTGTAGTCATGGGACAAGGGTCTTGGCTCCTGCTGACGTAGATGTAAACAGTGCCAGGCATTCAGGAGGAGGAGTGAGACACAAAATGAAACCCACAGACTTCCTGACCACGTAATTTGTTTTTCTTGTGCGATTGTGTTGTAGGTGACCGGAGCCCTTGGGTGGCGCTGCAGAAGTGAAACCGACATGTCAGCAGCAGCAGCAAAAGATGAGGTTGGACTTTTACTGGACCTCCTGAGCCCAAAGTCACAGTCTCGCTCCTTTCTGAATACCAAGCATGTCGCTCGAGGACGTTCGGGGAACTTCCAGCGAAGCCGTAACTCTCCATCCAGCTCGCCATCTCTTGTTGCAGAGCGGGAACTTAGCACAATGTTGGAGAAATCCAACGACCTCAGAGTTCCTCGGCAGAGAGGAAAGGAGGACACGAAGAAACATTTCTCACCAACCTCCTCTAAACTTGAGCCTGGAGGTTCAGGACTCTCTCCTACAAAAATTTTAACCCACTTCGAGACCCCCACCAGAAGTAACCCTGAAAACATCGATGAAGCACGTAAAGATGTAAATAAAGATGAAGTTCCAGTCAAATCTACCTCTGATTCAAAGCAACAGTCTGAGCTCAACAACAGTGGGAATAACTCACCCAGTCCCAGTTTCAGCAGTGAAGAAAAACTCCCCAACAGTCCGACTGAGTCTTGTTTGAGGAATGAAACAGCTGATCAGACCTCCAGAAGACAAACAGACATCACTGCTACTAAAGGAAACGTGTCTGTACTTTTAGAGAGATGCACCCTGGTGCCTGAGCTAAAGGTGTTTGACAGTACCACCACCACCCAGATGGGCGGTGGCAACTCGTTGACCGCAGGTCCAGAAGAACAGGGAGCAGACAAACCTCAGAATAACTCCCATGAGATTGAGAAGAACATCGAGGAACAAGAAGTCAAGGTGATTGTCTGGTGTGTGACAGGTGTGTGTGAAGCAGCCGGTGAAAACACACCTCGACACACAGAGAAGAATCAACAGGGAGGGAAGACTCAGGGAGAAAAGCAGCAAACTTCCTCTGCAACATCCACTAATGAGAGTTCAGAAGCTCAGGCAGATGGTCAAACCACAGAGTCCGTCCCAATCAGCAGCCAACCAGTGCCTGTTTCCCGCTCTAATGACTCTGGATTACATCCAATAATCCCTGCATCACCCAAACCAGATCCCACTCTGACTGCAGATGCACCTGAAAAAGCTAAAATGATGAACTCCACCGATCAGAGGACAGATGTGGCACCTGGGTCAGAGGAAACATCTGATAATAAAAGCATAAACAAGAAGACTTTGAGGCAAAGGACAGTAGAAAGTTCTTCAACTGGTGGCAAAACAAAACCTGAAACTTCAACCAAAAACTCCACCAAGAAGTCCCTGAACTCCAGAGCTGGAAATACCGGAGTGAAACCATCAAACACAACCTCTACAAGCAGCAGATCGATCCGCACTCTCACCATCTCCGAGAACCAGAACATGAGGCGAATTGTACCAATCACAAGGATCAACACAGGTTCTTCATCCAGAGATAAAAAACCTGAAAAACCTCCAGCGAACAACCGCAGCGCCTCCAGAACCACTAGTCTGAACACCCCATCCCCCCGTCAAGGAGAGAAACCCGGAACTGCTCCGGCGTCCCAACGGTCAGGCTCCACGAAGACCCCAGAGTCCAGAGAGCAGAACCAGGACCTCGAGGGCAGGCCATCCGTCCGGAAACCCCTAAAGAAACCCAAAACCCAAGCAGAGGAGAAAATGTGTCTCTCCAAGCTTCGAGCTCTCAATCAGGTTGGAGGGGGTAGCATCAGTGCTCCTGTCACGCCTCTACACAAATCCAGAACCCCGTCATCATCAGCGCTTCCGGGTTTCACCAGAAACACAGCATCTTCTTCTTTCAGAAGAACCAAACCTACTCTGTCTCATCCCCCCAACACCGGTTCCCCTAAATCTTCCCCCAAGACCTCCTCATCCTCCCCCAGAGCCACAGATCTCCTGAACACCTCCTCCTCTTCCACTCTGAAGAGGTCTCAGAGCGCCAGATCCTCTGCTCCATCACCTCTCCACAGCTCTCTGGCGCCCCCTAAAGGCCACAGGCGAAATGACAGCGGCAGCGACAAGTCAACCCATTCCAAAGACTGGAGCAAAGCTAGCAGGCCGAGCTGGAGATAGCAAGAGATGGGAACATAAACTCTTGCTTTTTGTTGTTCCTCTGATTCTGGAGGTCAAAGTGAACTGTAGTGCACAAACGGAGGATTCGTCCTGAAACAAACATTTACCTTGTTGTTCAGAAATTGTTTCCTCTTCATTTTAACTCCAACATGTTGGAGGTAAAATGATCGAAACACTAAATGTGTTCTTTCTACAATCAGTACTAATAATGTACTTTAAAACCCCACAGACGACACATTCAGAGATGAAGAATAAGATGTTTTCTGTCATATTTATGTAAACATGGCATTCAATGTTGAAGATTTATGAACTAAAACTAACTATAGAATTAGACTTTCTTCTTTTTTTTAAAGCTGATAGGCACCAAACAGTGTAAAGGGGAAAATATCCTGTTGTCTCATTATGTTGATTAAAGTCAGTCCCAACATTTGTCAGTAGGGGGCACTGTTTGCCTTTTAAACATGTTCATATGATCCTACATTTCATTTTATCGCAATAAACAAGAAGCTTTCTGTCTTCATTCAAGTGTTTCAACATGCACGTTGGTGAAAGTCTGAGTCCGAATCGGTTCAGGTGGAAGAAATGTTCTTGGTGTGGAAGGATTTCTGCTAAAACACTCTTGCAAGGGGAAGGACAGAGGATGGAGAAACCCTAGCTAATTCACTGGCTTTTTTGCATCCATCATGGTTTAACTGATATTTACAGGGCATAATGTTACACTAAACCATTTAGAAGAATCCAGCCTTTAAATTCAGTTCATTTCTTGTGTCAATCTTCAAAATGGGTAGAAAACATGTCATTTAAGCAATGTGTGTCAAAAATAAGAACATATCTGTTTACTTAAGTTTTGCCATAAGTTTTTAAATACCTGAAACTGAGACAAATTTGAGTGAGGACCCAGTTTGGACCCACATTAGCTGTGCTTCCATCAACCATAAAATCTAGCAAATTGAAATTACAAAAAGAAATGTCCTTAATAGAAACATGTCCATTTCAAAAACTATTTTTTATTAAAAAAATAAAAAAAAAACTGTTTACACTAGGATGAAGTAGAGAAAGTTTCACAGTTGCAGAACTGCAGCAAGAAGTGACATCATGTGGTCACCAAGTCAGAACATCTACAGAGGAACCTCTAAACACAACTCTGAAATCTTCTGATCATAAATGTCCTGAACCAAAACATTCCTTTGCAGCCAGATGTGAAAGATGGATGAATTAACCAAACTGCAGTGGCACAGTTGGTAGAGCTGCTGCCTGCACCACGAAAGACCTCCATCTGAGGTCTTTCTGCACATGGAGTTTGCATGTTCTCCCTGTGCATCCATGGGTTCTCTCCTCCGTCTTCCTCCCACAGTCCAAGAACATGACGGAGACCAACTAACAGTTAATTGGTCTCTCTGTGTCGACCTGCGACTGACTGGCGACATGTCAGGATGTACCCCACCTCTCGCCTGCTGACCAATGGAAATGGACACCAGTCCCTAGTGGGGTAAACCAGACGGACATGCTTAACCCCACTAGGGTATTCTGCTTTCCTTCTGCTCAGTTGTGTGCAGCGCCACCTGGTGGCAGCACCTCCAGTCTGGTTAGTTTGTTGTCTCTTTACAGGAGGTCCAACACCTTTGTCAAATGAAGACGTAAAGCAAAACCCTACAGAAGCCATCTAGTTCACATCTGAAACAATGTTAAATTGACTTATTGGACATATTTGATTGTCATAACTTACGTAATGATTACTAAATAATAAACATTCCTTTCATGTTGGATTGTATCCGTCAAGCCCAGATTAGTCATACTCTGGATGATTCTTGACGCTTCCAAAACACTGATCCAGACAGATTCACCAACATATTGACAAAAAAACCCCAAAAAACAAACAATAATTTCATTATTTATCTAACAGTTTAAATGAAGACAGAGTGTTCAGGTGAATAAGTTTTATTGCTTAACCTTCAGTGTTAAACTTTACATGCAGTTGGTTATGAATCTTCTGAAAAGACTGAACACAAAGTTTCCAGCTCTACTAGTACGACTGGTGGTTCCAACTGAAAGGAACCAAAAAGAGAATACCCACAAAACACCAGGATATTATTGTGGCATAACAAATGAAGCCGTGTGTCCTTTGGACCTTTGGAACCTGAGTCCAGGATAAATGGCCTGAGTGAATCTGGTCCAGACTCTGTGGAGGAGAGTCATGGATTCAGAGAAGCTGTAGAAAGACAGAATACCTGCTCTGTGATCCAGGTACACTCCTATTCTGGAGGAAACTGGACCTGATACTGAAGTTTCAACGCTGTTGTGATAAAATGTGTAGCCGGTTTGAGAGCAGTTTAACGCCCAGGATTTGTTGTTGAACCCAAATGCACGTTCGGCCACTGTACCGCTTCTGTACGCCACAGCAACACAAGCTAAACCTCCTCTCCACTCAACCTCCCAGTAATTTTTACCCAATAGACCCTCATTGCTCATAATCTGAAAGTAGTAAGTGAACCTGTCAGGATGACTTGGAAAACTCTGGTTCTGCTTCAGATACCGTGTTTTGTGGTACAACACGGGGAACAGCATGTCTCTATACATCGTATTTGGATCCTCAGAAACGTGAACTGAGAACTTCAAGAAATCAGCTCGGCTCATTGCATCTGGTCGAGCAAGTAAAACGTCCACATCAGAAATGACGCAAGAGATGGTCCTACAGTCCTCAGTCAGAATGTCCTTTAGTTTGTCTCTGAGCTCTGAAACAGCTGCTGTCACATCCTCAAAGTGTCTCAGAGGACGGATGTTGATGCTGGATGAGCCTGTAGACTCACTGAGTGCTGGCAGTGAGGGGTAGTTGAGGAGAAACTGGGTGTGATCCTCTGTGTGTGAGAGCTGCTCCAGCTCAGCGTCTTTCCTCTTCAGCTCAGTGATCTCCTGCTCCAGCTTC
>CAEGAD010056731.1:0-42812 GCA_903067055.1 Poeciliopsis paucimaculata | reverse complement strand
TTTGTGATTTCACTTTTTTTTTTATGTATGCTTGTGCAGCGGCCCACGCCCCCCCCCCCCCCCCCCCACACACACACACACACACACACACACACACGCACACACGCGCGCTAAAGAGGAGGGAGTGAGTCCGAACTGCGTCACAATGAAACATTAAACTGTTAATGTTTCATCTCTCTGACCTCAACAAAGTGCAGTAGCTGCAGTAAAAGTTTAATTCTAGACATAATTTCACCTCCCCTTTAGAGGTTTTGGCCTTTTTTCAGTGACTTTGATCAAGCTTGTGAAAGTTTCCATAAATTTCATCATTAAATTAAAATTTTCTCATGAAAGAAACCTCCTCATACTGTCTTGTTGTTCAGTTGAGATTAGGAAGATAAAGTTGAAGAAAAAAGGTTTTTTGTTCAATTCCTTTTGACTGAACAAAAGGAAAATGTTTGCAAATTATCCAGAACTAAAAGAAGAAAACAAAATCGTTAAAATTATTTCACCGTCATGTTCATCTGGACCCCTATGACAGATTCATAAAAAATATTGCAATAGATTCTTCATTTGTCCAAAAGCGTGGTGAAATAATTGTCACACTCACAGCGAGTCCTAAAAACTCCAGTAAAATAAATGCAACAAAAATAACTTTAAGGATTTATTTGTTTTTTAAGGGACTTAGTAGTAAACAGAAGTAGTGGGCACTGATAGCTAAAAGGTTAGCTGTGCTAACTGTGCTAACTGTGAAGCAATAAACATAAACATTAGTTCTGCTAGAGCTAAAGCCCCACACCAATACAGTGCTATCAAAAGCTAATGCTAACGCGCTAACTTAAATTCAAGTTATATTTGTCCTTGAAAGACGGCAACCCAAGACGCAGGTTGTTTTTTAATGCTCATAGATTTGCATTGTTTTTTTATTTATTTTATTTATCCAGATAAACCCTGTTGAGATCAAGATCTCATATTCAAGACGGACCTGAGCAGAAAGCTACAACACACAGCAACCTGGTTACAAAGTGAAACTAATTAATACATATGTACAAGTGTAAAACAATAGAAAACATTTTAAAAGCAGTGAAACTGTTTAATAAATCTCGTTGCCTGTTTTTAAGAACTGCTCAAAGTAAATCCAATGAAATCAGTTCTGACATCTTGAGTTTAGACTGGAGCCGATTCCAGTTTGTCGGAGCCAAAACACCAAAACTTTGCCTTTTCAGTTCGAACACGTGGAACAAGCTAAAGAAAAATGTTATTAGAGCATAAAGAATCAGAAATAACAGATCTATGTAAAGAGAGAACTTAAGTATGCTGGAGCCAAGACCAGTAGAGATTCAGGATCATCAGGCGTTTACTTCAAAATAAGAATATTAACGGCTAACTACTTGAAGAGTTTTATCAGCCGGTAACGTAACTTCAGCTCAGATATCAAACTTCATTCAACTGAAAGTTTACAAAAAGCAAAGTAAATTAGCTAATCAGAATTTATCCAGAAGATTTAATTTAGGGAAAATGTGCTAAACATTTTCAAAGCTAGCGGATGCGCTAAACAAATAGCTAGCGCTGCTATTAGCATGTTAGCACCGCTTTGCTAATCAGTGATAATCTCCTACAATGAGCTGTAAAGATGTCATAGAGGTCCATTGCTTTTAGCATTTCTTCAAAAATAGGTAAGAAATGATTATGTTATAAATCATTTACTAGAAACGAATGACTTATTGTGTTTGTACTGAACGCCCCAGATCAGAACAATATTCAACGGTTATTTTGTGGCTGTGAAGCTGAAACATTTGAGAATAACTGACCTAGAAACGGTCAGAGATCCGTATTTCTGCCAGTAGAAAAAGAATATGTCGATTTTTCCCTGGTGGAAACCTTTACTCACATTAAAGTGAAAAATTTTCTGCATTTTTCCACTGTGAGATCATAAAACTGCAGAAAAAGATTAATTTATTTTCAGATTTTTATACATTTTTGTACCGGTTGAGCTAATAAAGATGAAGAGGGCGCCTAAAGCTGACTGAACACACAACACACACATCCTGCAGACGGAGAAACATTTGTATTTATTTGGTGTAAATCCAAAAAATAACATCCCTGTTAGATCCGCAGGTAAATGATCCGCCGTACTCACCAGCTGGCTAACTCAGTCTGTCTGGTCCCTCTGGTCATCCAACCGACCCGAACCTGCAGCAAAGCATAAATCATCCTGTTAAATTGAAGGCATGATTCTTTTAAAAAAAAACAACAATTTTTTGCACAATTTTATTCTTCTGTTTGGGTCTCTGCTGCTTCTAAAAACAACTCAAGCGCTTAGAACAGAAATCCAGTAACTTAATGTTTTTTGGTGTCTGAAAAATGAGCAAAACTTTCCAAATGTAACGTCACTGATCAACAAGTTTAGTGAGAAACCACTGCTGTTTTGAGTTATTGGGAAATAACTCAAAACAACTCAAATTATTACTTTTTCTCGCTCTCTATGTCGGCTACGCTACACACAGGCTCGTTGCCATAGAAACCGACAACAAACCCATTCTGTGTGTCAGGATTCAACACCCAAAGAAACACGCAAACATCTCCCACACAAAGAACAGAACATTCAGTCCTTTACAGTTTTATGTTTTGATTTTTATTTTGTGATATTTAATAAGTGATTGATTAGCTGGAGTTGCTATTAACGAATCTATTAGCTGGTCCTGCAATTAGACAATCTAACACAGCTGAGCTAATTTAAACAGCTGCTCTACTGGTAATCTGTCAGCTTTTGGTGTTTTGGTGTCTTTTTGTTTTTTACTGAGTTCTGCAGCACATCTACATGCTGCAGTTGTCAAAGTCTAGCTAGCATAGCCGACCTACTGCCCTCTCCCTCGTTTTTACTTTGAATTACAACTTTTTCTTACCTTGTTATCAAGTTGTAGTGTTGACAATTAGTAGCAGGTGTGCATATAAGATTTAGAGTGTTATGTTGATAACTTGGCAGCTAAAACCAGTGAAGGGAACTGGGGTTGGGGTCTTACATGTGTGACGTCACACTGCAACATGTCTGGGCACGTCCAAAAAACAGAAAATACTGACATGGTGATAAATTTCTGTGTCGATTAATTCTCGGTTTATGGCCCAGGCCTGCTAGCGCTTCATGTTTGTCATCACACTAGCATGATGCAACTCCAAATGTTTTGGTTTAATCTGTCCTAAATAAGCTGGACCATAAAATAGCGTGCCACAAAACGAGGCATTCGTTTCTCCACATCAGCCTAATTCTCCTCTAACCAAACAATCATTTGGATTAATTGCCAGAGAAAATCCTGGGAACAGAAACACACCAGTGAACCCGGTGTGTGTTTGCAGATTCCTGCAGCAGCGCTCGGTTATTTATTCTCCCTGTCACAAACAGGAGGACTTAGGTGGAGTGTGAGTTGTGTTTGAAAGGTGGTAAACCTGCTGAGGCTCTTTAATTTCCCCCCTCTTCGCCTGCATGAGGGATGGTTCAAAGGGTGACTCTCTGACAGGGCATGTGATCGCTCCTCCGTCCTTTATCTGCCTCCCCACATTAGCACGTAAATGAGGCTGCACTTTGGGTTTTGGGAGCTGAAGCGCGCTCAGTGTAAACAGGAGTTGTACTGTTATCATTGTTGGACAGATTCCTGACATCCGAACACCTCCGTTTCATTAACATTCAAAAGGGCCAGGGATTTTGACACTGCCTCTGTTTATACAGATTTTTGAATACTTTGCAACGCGGATTGTTGACGATTTGTGCATCTGTGCTGTTGACCGGTTTGTGTGTTTGTGTATTTACAACCTGAGTGTTGAAGTGTCCAAAGAGGATAAATGCTGCAATTTAAGTGCAGAAATTATGTTGCTTCTGCAGCTTTGAAGGTATTAATATCCCCTGAATCAGGGGGTATCCAAAGTGCAGCCATGGGGCCATTTGTGGCCCTTGGATTAGTTTTGTGTGGCTCCTGACTGCAATTTAAGAATTGCATATTTTTTTAAAAGGACATTTTCTCTGGAAAGTTGTGAAAAATGTTCTTTAGTTAGTCTTTTTTTTCCATGAGTCATTCCAAAAACATCTAGCAAGTTTGTTTTTAGTCAAAAACAAACCTGGCCACACCGTCCATTATACTTGGCTAAATATGTTAAAGTTTGTGGAGGAAAATGTATATCGTCTTTGCTGGGTGCTGCACCAGGAAACGACACGTCTCCTTGACATTGAACGCAACTTCCTTCTTCACAAAATGTAAACAGAAATGGAGTAGCATCAGATTTTAGAGGTTGTAGGACAAAAGTCCACGAGCCATTTCTGCCACTCCCACGAAGCTAATGTGTTTGTTTTGGTTGCATTTACCCAGAATGCCCTCTGATGTAGTCCACTTCCTGCTTTTAGAGCGGTCTCTGGCAATATGCATGCAATATGTGTTAGAGAGTTTTCTGTCTATGCAGTTGTAATTATTGTGTATAATGTTGTGAACATATTAACCTAAAACATTCAAACTCATTTTAAAAAACAAGAATTCAAACCTACGACCTTCTTGCTGCAAGGAAACAGAATAAACAGCCGTTTCACCTTTCAGCTCATCAGTGACGACAAATCCCAATAAAACTACAGATCAGAAACCTTAATTAAAGGTTTCTGATCCCTAGATTTGATCATTAGCATTTATTGAGCGGTAGCTTGTGTGGCTGAGCGCGTTGTCAGGCCTGCAGTAGAGCGACTGCAGGTCCTGAAAGTCCATTGTGATGCGAGCCGAGCTTATCGCATGGGAGAGAACTGGCAGGCTCTTAAAAGGTATTATATGTGCTCTCGTTCTCCTTGCCTCTGTTTGACAGGAGCCCTCGGGATGAAAGGGAAGGCAGAGGAAAGAGAGACATCGCTTCCCGACATGGGGACGTCTTTGTTTCTATTCTCTCCATCCCAAGTCTCTCCAGGAATCCTAATTTCCAGCATTCACCTACCTATCTGCAGATAAAAGCTGGTCGGGGGACGAGGGGGAGTTTCTCAAATGAGACAGCTTGTAACCCGTCTGCATCCAGGGGGGCGAGACGAGGCTGGAGCGCCGATTTCAAACCTCTTTTATTCAAACACTCAGAGTTTCTCCAAAGGACGTTTTCACAGCGGCTGGTTTGAAACCTGGATGAGAAACTCTGAGGATTCTCCCGCGAATCCTGCAAACTACAGGTGGAGAAAAAAATCTGTTCCTAGATCTGGGAATTCTGAGTCGCTTTAAAGTTGTGCGTCGTCAATATCACATTCCCACTCAGACTCCGAATCCATTTTTAAAATTGTTTGCTGAACTAACCCAGTACTAATAGTTAAAGTTACAGAATTTTATGCACAAACCAGTTTGAGTTTATAAACTAAAGTGATTTGGTGCAGGTGACACGACGGTGTGTTGGGGACAGAAAAAAGATAAAGGAGAATTCAGAAATTTTGTCTCCAAACTTTTCTAAGAAAATTTCAAAGTTTGAAAAAAAAAACAAGGAAATTTTATAATTTTATAATTAATCTCAGAAATGTGTTAGAAAAAACTAAAATTTTCAACTTTTAGTTATTTTTCAGTAATTTCCAAGAATTTTCTAGAACATTTTTGAGCTTAATCTGAAAATGTTCTTGTTTTTTTTCTAGTAATTTTTTTACTTTTCAAAATTAGACATTTTTACTTTTTTTCCTCTAACATTTCTGAGTTTTCAACTTTTTCAGCTCAGAAATTTCCAGATTTACTCCTCCTTTATCTTTCAAATCTAAAATGGCCTTACCAGCCGTCATAGTTTGAAACCTTAAAAATTGTTGAATGTAAATGTTTTAGTTGCTGTCGTAATTGAAACAGAATCTCTCCATCAATAGAGAAACAGTTAGTGAATCGAATCGTGACCCTAAAATCGGAATCAAGTCGCTGAAAGACTCGATGTCGCCGCGTTTCACCTCACGTTGCTTTCCTGAAACCGCTCTGATTAAGGCTGTTTACTTTTTCTGTTTTCCTGGCAAAGAAGCGGGTGATTAGATGGCGATGTTCGCGGACTGCCAGGGTTGGCAGCCGACGTCTCTAATTCGCCTGCTTGGCATTAAAATTAGGGAGGGGAAAGTGGATGCCAGTCTCTGGGGAGAGGGAGGTGTTAACTCCTAATGGCTTTCTCTGCCACAGCCCTGACATCTGCAGGGCTCCCAGCGAAGGAGAGTGGGGCCTTTTTGAAAAATTAATGGAGCTGAATGCATCTCGCAGCAAGGAGAGGGCCGGATTAATCAGCACATTAAGGGCTAGCCCCGGATTGGAAATAATTATTGGAGCTGACAAGGTGCAGAGGTGCCAGTGCCAGCTCCTTTCAGGAATGCATTTTAAAAAGCAGTTTAAAAAGCCTTCAGATGTTGGCATTATCTTGCGTGACCAAATTAGGAGCAAATGAGAAAAGTTTATCTGGCATTTTGGAGTATTGAAAGAGCTTAGGCTTTATAAATTATACAACGCGCGTGTGGAAGTGTGCAGATTTGTTTCTGCAAGTCGGAGGGGGGGAAGGGAGGGCTGCAATAATTATACGGAAATCCTTATTTTAAAGCAAAAATCTAAATTAAAATAGAAACATTATAGGTCTGAGATTTAATGTGGATGCAAGGAACTTTATGGTGAAAGAGGGATTAATTCAAATTGGTGCTTGAGAGAATCATACTGTTTGTGCGAATGAAAAGTGGATGTCTTAACACCCTGAAAGCGCCAGACGGTAAACTGATTACTGTTGACCACCCATGAAATGCACCAAGCAGGAGGTGGTGGAGAATGATTTAATAAGCGCCATGTTTTTCTGCCTTTCACCAATAATCCGCTATAATTTTCCCGGGGAAGTGATTGGCCATGGGTTAATATTCTGTACCTTTCATACATCGTTTGCTTCACAATCAGGCGAATTTGAAGATATTTCACAGTTTTTATGATATTTACACAAATTAAAATAGCACATTAAAGAGATGTGCCTGATTACCTGCCCCACCTTGTGATTCTTCAACATTTTTAGGCGAGTTTTATGGCCCAAACGGTCAGTGATCTGAGCGTTTCTGTTGGCAGAGTAAGACCATAATGGATTAACAGTAATAATGTTTACATCTTCATGCCGGAACAAGACAACACCTTTGAAGCGAGGCGGTGCGGCCATCAAAAGGAGAGCCAAATGTTTAGCTGGCTGTTTGATCTTTAAAGCCCGCCGATCAGATATGCTGCCTCGGATAGCGATCTCCATTATGACTCTTATTCTCTTTTAGCCGCAGCGGCTCTCCAGGTAATGGGGAAAGCACTCAGTGGCAAATTGGAGGGCCTGAGTGGCATCTATCACCTTCACCATCTCAATGAAAGAGCCGCAAACTTCCGGGCCGCCGAAGGAAAACCTGCAACGCTGCGAATGAGCGATTACTTCTGCCAACACGGATGTAATTCGGCAGCCTGCGATGTTGTCCCCGTTCCCCCGCCATGTAATTACAAAAGGCATGACGAAAAGTCTCACCCCAGAAAAATAGGTGGATGTGCAGACGCTATCGGGTTTGCTACAAAGCCGATTAGATTCTACCTGCTTTTAAAAAGCAGGTAAATTGAAAAAATAAGTAGGAAACAGAACATCTTAACAACCTTGAAATTAGACTCGTTTTTATGGAGCTAATATCTGAAATTCTGTTGTTTATTCTCCATCCGCCTCGGTGATTCCTGCTTTCCTGTGATATGTCAGGAAAATGTTTCTGTTTTGAGATATCATTTTATAACAGTATGAAAAGATGCTGCAGCTGATTAGTTACTATTCCAGTTTTAAATCAAGTTTATTTGTGAAGCAGTTCAAAGAGCTTTACACTGTAAAAACATAACAAAGTTAGAAAACAAGTATAATTAGTCAAAATCATCAAGCAAATATACATTAGATATATTAGTCTTAACCATGAGTTACAGTCAGTGTTTCGGCTGTTTCACAGTTTTCTGGAAGTTTGTTCCAAATGAACTTAATATTTACTACTAATAGATGTTACAGTTACAGTCTGATGCTCATGTGAACACCTCTCATTAAAACAGATAAAATACTCCCATGCTTCACATTTAACGTCAACAAAAAGCTCAAGTAAAAGTATTTACCTGTTTTATAAGTATGAAGTTACTACATGGTAAATATTCAGAAAAATATCATTTCTGCATGTAGGAAACGTAGGAAATGTGAAATTAAAAATAAACATTCTAATTTTTCTCTGCATGTTTCACATATATCTACACATGGGCTATTTTCCACATGTGAAACACTTGTTGATTTTTTCCCCACATGTTGCATAATATAATTTCAACATGTGAAACACATTGTACATGTATTTAACATTCCAGATTTTCCCACACCTTTCATATTTTACCTACAACATAATATATTTTTTGTCATGTGAAACATGTGTTCACATGTAACTGTAATACATAATTTCCACTTGAAACGTGTGTTTGGTTTTTCAGAATGTGTTTAACATCTTATGATGCAATGTAACATGTGCTCACAGCTTGAAATATTATTTCACATGTGAAATGGTAATTTCCTACACATTACTGCGCAATATAAATATAAACTAAGATCTATTTTTCACATCTGAAACATACATGGGAAAAATGTCACATGTACAGTGTTGTTTCACATGTTACTGTACAATATAAGTTCAATAATTTGACACATGGGAACATAATCCAGGTTTTCCCTCGTTTTTCACATCACACTAAACAGTATATTTTTCTACATGTGAAACATGTGTTCACATGTCACTGCAGAATATCATTTCCACATGAGAGAACATTTTGTGAGTATTTCACATGTTATGGCACCGTATTATTTAGTTAGCTACACAAGTTATAAATGGTCTTTTATCATCCGATGAGGGGAATTTCACATGTGCAGGGTTTTCTGACATATTTCACATGTTAAACATATTAAATAACACATGTGTTTCACATTTGGAGAAACATTTGAGATGTGGAAAGTTTCCCCCTCGTGTAACTACAGAAAATAATTTCCAGTTGTAAAACTAAATGTGTATCAGAGCCTCATTGTGTGTTGCGGATTCGTTCATAACCACACAACAAAAATTACATTTCTCATGTGATTTTACAGGTTTCACATGGGAATTTACTTGCATTTAAAAACGTCTCCCATTTGTTTTACATGCGTCTCACAGTTTAACATGTGAAATGAATCCCATTCCTGTTTGATCACAAATCTCCCAATGTATAAAGGATCACATATTGCACATGTGCCTGCCGTGCAGCTGGAGGGTGCAGAGCTTAAGCCTCTACATTTGTAAAAATCCAGCAGGATATTTACCACCTGTAAACGCTCGCATTTAAGTAAAACTCCAATTTCCCCAGATCTGCGTGCGTGTGATTATGCGTCTGAGCGCTCGACCTCGGCCCGCTGCCTCAGGGGGAAACAAAGGAAAATTCTCTCTTTTTCTTTCTGTAACATGGGAAAATGTTTCTGCTTTTGCTTTTGCCATAGACTGGTTGGTAAAGGAGAGAGCCCTGACCAGCGTTTACACCAAATGGAAAAGTCATAGATTGGCAAATCCCGTAAACCCAGCAATTGACGGCAGATAGCTCCAAAATCATGCCAAACCTTGGAGTTAGGTGTGTGTTTGTCATTAGCTGCTGCAATGTGTAAATTAAAGTCCGTGCAAACACTAAAAACATCATGGAAAATTTCACAACTTGAGGTTAATTTGCAACAGATCGCTAACACAATGAGGAATTTAAAAAAGAGCATCCCACACTGAAACCATTGAGCAGTTGTATGAGTAATAATTAGCGAATCGTCATCAGTCATCATCCATGTTGCACAAATTTTAAAGACAAATGTCATATTCATGGGAGATATCTGCAGTTTTTCCCACATAAATGGCATCCTGGAGAATTTGGTAAATTCAAACTTTTCCCTCAAGGTTTTATTACTCTTGGAAAACATGACTCACAGATAGTAATGAGACGTAAAGGGATGTGAGGTGTGTCCGTCAGCAGCACTTATAGCTTCATTACAACATAACGAGAGGTGCAGATGAAGCGACTTTATGTGCTGATATCAAACATGTGTGAATGTGTCCAGAGAACGAGGCAGCGAGGGAACTTCACGCAGGTTTGCAGCAGAAAACCCGCTCAAGCTCTGCTTATTACCGACACGTTCTATTGTGCAGATTTGAATCAAAAGCTACCACAATACCCCCAAATCCTCCCAAACTGCCTCTCATACCTACTAATTTCACATAATTTACACTTTTTTCTTTCTTGGTTGAGTTTCTCAGATGTTCTAATTACTAATCTTTGACTTTTGTTTTCCTGGGTGATAAATACGGCGTGACAGCGGCATTTTTCTCTAAACCACCAGCGACTAGTCTGGATGAGAACCCAGTTTTATTTTGCCACCATGCAAAGAGAGGCAGAAATGTTGGAGAAATGATTCAAAAAGTGGCATCATTTGGTCTCCATAACAAACATTAGACACCATCGACATGTCAGCTGATCTGGGGGAGCGATGCAACAATTATTAAAAGAAAGTTTTTCTTTGTGCTTTTAGAGTTTAATCGGTTCTGATCGCAGATGCCGTCACTGTTGCCCTGATGTTCAGACAAACAAAGCACAAACAGAACGTCGACATCTGAAAAGCATGAAAGGTGGAAAAATGAGGAGAGGAGCTTCGTCTCAATCCTCCTCGACTCAGAAGCTCAGTGTGGAGAAACTAAAACGACGGTTGAACTGCAGAGGAAACAAAGGGAGTGGAACAAAGGTGGTGTTGGTTGGAAGGTAGGGCTTTTGTTTCTGGTTCCAGACGCTATGGTAGCTAGCGCTCACCAGCGCCAGGCTGTCTGGGTCCAAATGGGCCAAGTTTCTACTTGGAAATCACTGCAGGTAGAAATATTTCATTCACTTTTCTGCTTTAAATTGCACATATTAAAAACCAAATATGTGTGCAGTTTTCATAAATTTAGTATCGTTTGCGATCAGAGCCGTGGGAACTTTAACTGGAACAAAGTGGAGGATCCATGATGCTGTGGGCCTAGAAGCCTTGTTGTCGTGTTTATATTTTGAAGTCTTTGAAATAGCAGGACATTTGGATGACCTTAAAAATGTGTCGGTCCAAAACATAAAGGAGCACAGAAACGCCTCAACATGGTCGCCTTGGTAACCAGACATAAACAAATCCTGGTCAATAAAAGACAACAGAGAGAAAATGTGAAAAGACAAATTGGTCCAAAGTCCATTTCTCTGTGTTCACTAACTGTCTGAAATGTAAAATGTGTGTTGGCCATCAGGTTGTTGGTTTTTTGTGAGTCTGGGAATTTCAACCCACTCTTCTCTGCAGAACTGAGTTTTCGAGCAGGAAGCTTGAGGTCATGCCACAGTATCTGGGTCAGATTTGGGTCAAAACTTGGACTTTCATTTGATTTGTTTGAGTGACTGAGAGGTAAACTTGCTGGTGTGCCATATTTTATGTGTTTAGTGGTCAGAGAGATTCTTTGGTTATGAGGTGGAGAGATGACTATTAACCGTGTAATCCCACGATTCGACATTTTGAAAATAAATCCACCAAAACAAAACCTGTTTTTCAGTAAAAAGTTTTGGTGCTTGGATGAGGTTGTTTTGTCAGCTGTATCAAAATTGGTTTATTTCCCAAAACTGCAGTGGAAACTTTATTCTCTTCACGCGAGTCACTTGATCAACAACCGGATGTTACTACTGGCAAAAACCACAAAGAAGAAGATGACAGGAAGTAGTTGGGGGATGAGTTTTAATGACTAATTACACGAATAAGCTTATTTACATGTGATTTCAACCGCATTTCTTATTTATTATTTAAACATCACCGTTGCAAAATTAGCATAATATTTAGTTTTACGCACATTTGTAATGGAAATGCAACTTTCATTCAGTCAGTTGGATCAAACCAACTATAAGTGCTGCTGGTGAGATTAAAATGTTGCTTAAATGACAAGCCAACCCTGCAAGAACCCGATCTCCAAACACAATAATGATGCAGTGAACAAAGTGAGCTCTGATTGGACGAATAACGGTCAGGAAGCTCCTCTGTGACGGAGCGTCAGGACGGGCGAAGTCCACCCAGATTGTTTTGTGCTTTTGGAAGAAGTTTCTTGCTGACTTTACATGTAAGCTCAGTAAATCCCAGAGGTTTCTGGCTGGGTTTAGGTGTGGAATTTTCTCAATTTGTTGGAAGATATTTCCACCCCCGCAGAGCCAGGTGTTGATCCCGAGTACCTCTCCAAATAACAAAGCTTCATATCTCCGCACATAAAGAAATGCTTCATTAAGCGAAGGGTTAGTTTGCATTTTTGCAGCCGTATCAGCCCGCAGCTTTATCCCAAGGCTGCCTTAATCAGGTTTCTGAAGCATATTTCTAAAACAGTAGATGGGGAGTTGCTGCTGAGCTTTCCCACAGTGGCAGCGGCAGATTTTGTTGCAGGTTGAAATCAGTTGTGCAGGTGCACAGAGTGAATTTTCTGATCCTTATGAGCAGCGGTCACACATGGCCGACTCTGCCTGGTTCAGGCCTCAACAGCTTCAGCAGTGTTCCTGCAGACAAAGTCCTCATAGAACAACAAACATGTTTCGGTTTGTTTAGTTAGAATCTGAGACGATCAGAGTCTCTGTTCTTACATGTGGCTCAATCAGCTGTGACACAGCAAACGTTACGTCGATTTAAAGCAACGGAGCGGGCAGATGTTTGAAGTGGTCCGAGGGTCTCAGGAGTCACTTTGGGATTCGTTCTCATCCGTTTTAGGGGGAAATGATAAGATGAAAGAGAGGACGTTGTTGAACAAGGAAACCAATAGTTCTTCAGTTAAAGAAAAGATTTTTAGAGGTGACTGATTGTGCTTCCTTGAACACATTAGGATAGGTCATGAGCAATACTGAACATGTTTACTAAATTTTTTTTGGACAAAATAATTCTTAGAAAATGAGATTTTAGTCTGATCAGTTTCAGATTGAGCTGATTAAGGCGTCCTGTTACTTTAAATCCAAATAATTGCTGCTGGCCACGCCCCCGAACGCAACGTTTCATTCGCACGTAAAAATGGCTGCAAACAGATTAACGTAATTATACAATCAAATATCTTTGAAAAGCGGAAGTGGAGCCTTCTGCACAACTAACAAACACACAGAAGGTGTTTTCTGGGTGGTAAGTCAACAATAAAACACTTGTCTTATCCAGCAGCCATTGCTTAGTGCAACCAATCATGCTGGAGCTCAGCTTGGGTTGCTAGGTAACGGACTGGGCTCTGTTATCGTTGCTAGGTAACGGCACAGTGCCCAGTGATTGTGACTTAACAATCAGGAGGTTTTTGAAACGGCTCGTTTTCCAGACACCATAAAAAAAAAAATTTTTTAAGTGCTGAAACTGAAATAGAAAAGTTAATTTTGAAGACAAGGACCCCTTTAAAATGCTCTAGGATTAATAAATATGAATACAAACAATGGTGGCCACACTTCAGCTAAAGTGCTAATAGCAAAGCTAATTTTTCGTCTTGCGCTTTTGTGTTTTTGCTGATTTGTAAAACTTTTAGCGCACTTTGTCTGCTCTAAATTAATTTTTCCAGATAAATTCTCCTCGGCTGTTTTATGAACTTTTAATTGATTAAATTTCGACATCCGTGTTGAAGTCAGGGTTATTCTCTGTGTTGTGTCCTTTCTTTTGAAGAAATGATTCCAGTTCTTTTAGTTTTTTCTGTTACCACTGAGCAGCTGCACATCCCTTCCAGGTATTCCTATTAGAAAAGCTTTTCTGCTGAGACCATCTGCTTTCCGCTAACGCTAATAGGCAGCCGTGATCTGAAGAACGTTTCCGATTTCAACAGATGAAGCTCCAAATGCCTTAACCTCTTTAAGCTTTTTACAGGTTTTAGCCCTAAAAAGTGAAGATAATTAACATTTAATTGATCAATAATAGTCCCATCTTCCAGCAGCAAATTTATGGATGTAGAATAAGCAATAAATCAATTAATTGCAGGATCAATTAAAATGAGCTCGATAATTTCCATTTGCATTTTGTATTTTCTCTTTTTACCAAAAACGGAATGATAAAAATCATTTTCCTGTTTTGGAAGAACAATTCTGTTTTAATAAAATATTTACTTATTTTGAATATTTAAAATGTTTTCCAGTTCCAGAATTAAATGTTACTTTAGAATTTAAGGTTTATTAATATTTTTAAATTGTTCTTGCCTTTTTGTCATTATTGCATTACTTGATAATATTATCGTTTATCGCAATAATTTCTGCGATAAATGGGCCTAAGCATAACTCTTCACTTTGAAGCGTTTTACTTTCTCAAAAGTTTTTGCAAAACTGTTATCAATACGCAAAAGAGAGAAAAATGAAAGACTGTATTTTTTATTTGCACATTAAATTTGGGTAACATCCCAGACTGAATAATTATTACATCTAACCAAGTGTTTTACCACCAAACTTTTCTTTTGTGAACAAAAAACGGATAAAAATAATGATCATTTATGTCAAACATGCAGCGAGGAAATTCAGGGCCGGTAATTAAACTTTCCTAAAGCCTCCAAAAGAGATTTTATGAAGGCCAAAGGTCGCAGGCTGCCACGGTGCCGCTGTGAGAGTGCTGATGGTACAGTGCAGCGGCTGTGATAAAGGGCAGCTGCCAGCGATTTAATGAGGGAGCAGGGGATGTGGCCCCCCCGCTGCAACTCATCGCCACTTAATGGCACCACTAATCCCTGCAGAGACGGTGCTGTACACACAATTGGTCCTCCCTTCATGTGGCGAAATATCCCGGCAACACTTTCTCACACCCGGCACTGCCAGTTAGCTGTTCGCAATCACTCTGCGGCGCTGCCTCCGCTCAAACGACGCTGACAGAGAGAGAAGATGAGGTAGCGCAGGTGATTCGGACTGGAACACGCTTGTTTCTCGCTAACACTGAAACTTCATCCACTGACGAACTTGTTTGCAGGTGTAAAGGGCTGGGAGGTGTAAAGATGTGCCCATTATTTTTCACTGCAGGGCTGACTGCTGTTGGCCCCATGCTGCTAAACTGCAGGTCAATGAGCGCTCAAGCCTCCACGGTTATTGTGGTGCTAAGGGTGAGGACAGATCCATCAGCTCTTGATGTTATTTAAAGCAGTCTTAATTGGCCCAAGGTGTGAAATGTGATCTATGGATTGCCGGTTCATTTGTTTTTCACAACACTACGCCATTATAAAGTGGGCATACCCCGACCTGTTAGCGCCGGGAGGAATTCTGTCCGACATTTTCCCTCCTAATCTATTCAGATTCAACTCGTATCAGGTCTCCTTTAGCCCTCCTATCAAACCCGACGACTTCGGTCCCTTTAGAGCGGCAGGACGAACTCGGCTTTCTGAGGCTCTTCACGCTGAGGCACTTCTAAAAACACAGCTGCACATATGGCATATGACTCCCAAAAAGCATAAAATCCAAACCATACTCAGTGAAAGGAGGGGGAAAAAACAACAAAAAAAAAAGACCCATTTCACAGCAGTTGTGGTGTCACAGATCGGAGAAGGTAATGCGTCTAGCAGCAATGTCAAAGCACAGCGGGGCTTGTAAAACATCCCAGTATGTTAACATGACTCATTTAAGGCAGAAGCATGTAGGACATAATCGATTTCATTCCCAACTGGGAGTTTGACTCACTTACGTGAAGAGAGATACTTATTTCTCTTGTCTGGATAATAATTTACAGATTTACTCTCCATTTCTCTTTTCCTAAGAGAGGCAACATGATTCTTTACTTTCACATCTGTTTTTGTTTACGACGACCTCGGCATGAAAATTCAGGGGGCATTTTGTTCGGCCCGGCACACACCTGCCCGACTCCGACTTTTTCTATGCAGAGACATTCGCCAGCAAAATAAGGCCAGATGAGACAGACATGGGCTGCGTTTCCATTACAAATGTGTGAAAAACGTTGTCAGTACTCCGCTAATGACAGTAAAACAACACGAATCACAATTGCGTGTTTCCTTTAAACACGAATCACAATAAAAATCACGTGAATACGTTTTTTCACCAGATACGTCAGTGGTTCCAAACCTTTACAGATGCTTTCCATCAATGATAGCTCCATTACAAAACGCCAATAATCCACTAATTTATTAAAAACTAACTTTTGCCATTGCTCTGTTTCTTTTAGATAAGAAATACAATAAAATTTACATGTGGATAAATTTGTTTGTGCAATAATAATTAAAAAACATGCCACAAGTACTTCCTGTTTTCTTCTTCGTAGTTTTCGCCAGTAGCAACATCCGGCTGTTGATCATGTGACATTAACCGTCTAGAAGGACCAAAACCTCAAACTTGTTAAAAGTTTATCGCTAAATCTGTTTTCTGCGTCAGAAATCCTTCCAATTTAGATCGACTTTACCAAGAAGACTGCTCACATTTTGACAGGAAATGATGTCAGAAATTTGTGCAACTCACCAGATAATCAGCAGGCGTATAAATATATCAGGAATATGTATGCATAATATCAAACATGTGACTCGTGATGCGAAAAATGTGTCTCCATTGCAGTTTTGTGTAATTAACCAATTTCAATTCAGCCAAAAAAATCCCAGCGGCAAAACAAAAGTTGTTTTTTTAATTTGTGTGTTTCCGGTAAGCAAATTTATTTTCAAAATGTCAAATTGAGTAATTATACGGTCAATATAAACCCAGCTACTGGAAACCTGGACGGATGCGTTCAAAATGGATGCGTAGCCTGGATTCTTAATAAAGAACGCTGTCAGGATGCCATTCAGTTTCCTAAATTTATCTCCCACTTGCCCCGAGAGCAACATGTTCCCAACCCGGACAGCATCATTCATCTGCATCCGCTTGATTAAATCCTGCATTCAGTGGTGAATCATTGCCTGCGATAATTGTGATGCTCTGGATCTCAAGTGTTTTATGGTGCAAAGAGCGAAAGGCTCCTCAATCATTCTGGCTTTATAAGTTAATCAAAAGCTCTCGATGGCACAGATTCATCTTATAAAGCATCGCAGGAAGATGCAGGATGCAGAACCTCAAGGGGAAATTTTTCATATTTCTCTTCAAGATGGATTATTGGGGGATTTTGTCAACTTGAAAGCAACGAGATTACACAATGAATTAAACAGTGGGAGGAAAATGTACATGTGTTTTTTACTCTTGCGGTACTCACTCACCATCGGCATGAAAATTTGATTTTTGGGTCGTATAAATAGTTTTCTGTGGGATGGACAACTTTTATGATTTCAGAAAAAAGTTTGATTTTTTTAGTAAACTGGGTTGAAATCATATTTATGCTTTTGCTGATGCTGCCAATATTCTGGAATCATTTTCTATCAAAACTGGAGGACTCCTGTTTATATAAATTAGTATGACTCCTGACAGAACCCAGGCTTAGTGATAACTTTTTGAGAAGTTGGTTATTGTTTTATTTTAGTTATTCCTAAAGGCGCTTTTGATGCCTGTTTAGAAATATGTCAAGTTTTTGAAGAACTTGGAGGCGATCCTGTTTCATTATTTCATGCCAACAAAAGCTTTAGCATCATTATTGTCACATTACTGGGGGATGCGGGTATTTTAACACGTTCTTTATGTAGATTTGCTAAAATATTGCATTTCTGTGGTGCCGTCTTTATGTCACCAATCTGAATGTGTAGTTAAACCGATGTGAGAGCATATATTTCTGTAAACAAATCATAATTTTTGGTGTTGAGCGTTTAAATCTCTCACTCGGTGGCTAAATTAGCACTTTGCCCTGACGTTCCTGCTCCTTATGAATGGAAGATCAAGAAGCTCAGAAAGGTGTGAATTTCATGTGTCTCCTACATAAAGTGCGTCGTTAACAGCCCAGCAACTGGAAGGCGAATGTAAATGAACGACGGACAGATTGGTCATTCATTGGATAAAAACACCAAACACAACCAACAAATCAAAATACTCCAGAAAGTGTCAGAAACTACAAAATAAAACTGTAAGACAAACACAAGAAAACATAAATGTTTCCTAAAACATTTCAGGAAACATCTCTACACTTCTGAAATGCTTCCTGCACCGTTGGTCAGCATGATGCTAACGCTGCATTCATCACAATTGGTACAAGATTAGATACACCTGCTCTCCTTGAATCGTTCTGAGACTGCTCCAAAAGCAGGAAATGGACTACAGCACAGGGCATTCTGGGAAAATACAAACAAAACAAACATGCTAAGCTAGCGTTAGCAGGAGAAATGGCTTGTGGTCTTTTGCTAAAGACAAAAGAGAGCGCTAAAATCTGACGCTATTCCATTTCTGTTTTCGTTTTGTGACAAAGGAAGTTAGACATGTCGTTTCCTTCAGTGGTTCTTGGTGCAGCGCCCCCACAGGCAAGGAGGGGAACAGGGTCTTCAAGGGGTTTGGTTGGTTTGAAAATCTAATGTTGAAATTTTGGGATCAAACCGAGTCTACTGCACTATGAGGTGGGAAAACTCTCTAAAAGCACAATCTGATTTTTCTGCAGCTCCTTTTGCAGACAAATATTTGGCCTCATGATGGAAAAGGCTTGCAAGTGAAAGACAAATCTGTGTTGTCTTTATCCCGCAGAGCTGAGAGCACATGAAGAGCCACCCTGGACCGAAGCCTCGCCGTTATTGCCCCATCATCCTTGACAAATAGAGCAGCAGCAGAGAGGCCCTCTGTGAGTGAGCTGTAACTTTCGGCAGCCCCTTGCAGGTGTGGGTGATCTTTCATGCTCCTCCACCGCTTTGGAGTCCCATCTCTGGCCTCCATCAAAAGTGAACGTGCCGCCCCAGGTTCAGATTAACGCCACACTGACAGACCAAAGGCCTTCCCCTCCTCCTGGGCCCTTTCCACCCCGACTCACACATCTCCCACTACGGGGGGAAATTAGGGCCAGTTTAGCAGATCTTACAGGGCCACTAAGCACCACCTCAGATCCCGCACTGATTGCCCCGCTCCGTCCTCTGTGTCCCTCCCACCGGCTCCACTCCCATTCGCTTATCTTCGCCTGTGGCAGCTTTCCGATCTGCACACACGCACGCACGCACACGCACGCGCACACACACACACACACGCGCACGCACGCACACACACGCACACCTTCCTCCAACTTGTCCTGAGAAAATATATAACTAACTAAAACGGTCTCTCAGTCGGGTAAATAGATAATATCAGTTTAGTCACAATGTTTGTTTTGCTTCCTCATGGACAAAACACCAGAAAGACACATGATTACTCATAAAAACTGATTATAGCAAAAATAAGTAACATATTTGTTCTGTGTTTTCTTTAATATGGCTAAATTTCCTCATTGATTGACTGAATTAATTGAATTTATTGTTTGTCTCTGCATGCATGTACAATGAGAATAAAAGTCAAATATAAACATAAATATGATGATATTTACATTATTTACAATATTAATCAGTTAGATTTATATGTACAAACAGATATAACCTCCATGTAATTAGTGCATATAAGCGTTCAGGGTGTTAATTGATTTTAAGGTTTTTCCATAAATTATTTTGTTAAAATCTAGGATAGAATTTGGATTAAAATACTACAAGAAAAAATAACTTATGAGCAAAATAAACAGAATTAGAAAAACATTTGTGTGCGTTATTTTCTGAATATATATATATAAATATAATTTGACATTAAATCAAAGGCAAATTCAATTCAAATTTCTAGAGGGCATTTGAAGCTAATGTATTGATTTTACCATGATAGTATTGATCCGATACAGATACTGATTTGGTATCAATATTATTGAATTTTAGACTGAGCCGCCATCTCTAATTTTTATGTGTGTAAAAAGCATTTCACAAACTTGTTTTACATGTTACTAGATCATCTAATTTGCACATGTGAAACACTTGTTCACATGCTGCTGCACACACTAAATCCCATGTGAATCCCATGTGAATCCCAGGCTTTCTTTATTTCTACCCTGTCAAATGTGCACATGTGAAACACATGGGAAAACACTCTCGTTGTATCTCCACATGTGGAAAAAATTAAGGAAAAACATTACAGGATATAAAAAGTATTTCATGTGTTTCCAATACTATTACACAATGAAATTTGCATATGTGAAACATGGGAATGCATTAATGCTACAATGATACTATTTGCACATGTGATACACAATAATTTTTAATATATAAGAAGTATTTCACATGTGCTTCCGTTATTACTACACTGTGAAATTGTCACATGTGAACACACATTGCAATACTTACAAAGACACACATGTGAAACACTCCAGGAAAAACATTTAATATATTCCACATGTTTTTCTATATTAATAAACAAAAACTTGGTCTTGTGAAACTTTCCAACTGTTTAGATTATTACATGAACTTTGCATGTAATAATCTAAACATGTGAAGCAATTTTATGTGTTTCACATGTTACTACGTAATTACTACTTCGTTTGAGAGCCACATTTGAAACACATTTGACCAAATCAAAAGTGGAATCTAAAATGCAGAATTTAAAACATCTTAACATCATCACACTTTTTATTATCAAATTACTCCATGTTTCTCATGTGCAGAATACACGATTCGCATCTTTCACATGTGAAATTCCCATGTTTTATCCACTGGGCTGGTTTTTCCGGAGTTAATGTTCTTTTGATCGAGGTTGAAGCATCTGGTTTGCCGGTTTATGAGGAACTGTAAGAGCTTCTTCACCAGTTATTATCCAGGTCGGATTCTGTCGTCACACATTTACCTGGCCTGTAGCGGCGCCGCTCAAACCCGGCGGTTCCAGTTTGAAATTAAAACACTCAGAGACACTTTAAGTATTACCCTCACCTCACAGCAATTACGGATGATCGGCCGCTCTTTGGCAAACTGGTTAAACGCCCATGTTTGGGTGAGACCTATCATTTGTCTCTCTTGTCAGTTTCCTGTTTTCCTGAGCAACTCCCTTGACCCGGCTGGCAGGCCCGCCTGCCCTGAAGAGCACTTTCCCTTTCCTCACGGCGCTCCAAGAAGAAAGGAGGGAGGCTGGGATGGGAGGAGGCGGAGGAGTCGGTGGGGGTCTGACTTAATCTGACCCATTGCTCAGGTCAGTGAGCTGCTTACAGGGTCTATCCAAACATAGGAGCTTGTTTTGCTAAAGCTGTGGAGAGAAGAAGTACCCTTTTAAATCAATGCTTTCCTCAGAGCGGTGCACATGCAAGGTTGTTATGCGTGAAACCACAGGAGGCAGAGCTGGCACACAACCAGCGGCGCGCTCCTCTTCTCCACACTCCCCCGCCCCAAAGGGAAAAACTCGCCTCTTTACGCAGCCAGAAACTTCTCTCGAGTTGTTTTGCTGCATTTTTAAAAGCTCAAGTCTTTTGGAGCAATTTCCCCCACAATTGCTTCGGCTCGCTCAGACGCAACAGCATTTCCATCCGGGGCTTCGCTGCTCTTCCTATGACAGGAAAAGAAATGGGGGGAAGAACTGCTCTATCTCTCTCTCTTTCTTTCTCTATTCCTTTCTTTCTTTCTCTCTAAAACGCATCCAGCTGTGTGTACTTATCTTTTTCTCTTGACATATTTTCACCCAAAAAACTTGGGGCCTGATCTAATCGCGGCCCTCGCGTGTTTGCAGCGGTTTGAGAGTTTCTCCTCCGCTGTTTGGGTATCACATGATCTAAAGAGGAATGTAGAAATCAGCCAGATTTATTGTTCCTGTGTGACTGAGCGCTCGCAAAGGCCAAAGACGGAGAGGTTTCCTCTGGCTTCAGGAGGCATTTAAGGTATCTTTTGAAGTGGCCGGGAGATTTTCGGGGCACTAAACCGCCTCCTCTGAGAAGACAAGACGCATTGCCCTCTTTAGAAGTGAATTGTCATCTAGATTGAATTTTTATGAGCGCCTGAAGGCAACACTGCAAAAGCACAAAATCTTACCAAGGATTTTTGTTCTAGTTTCTAAATAAGACAGAACTAGAGTTGGGTAGTTACTGGTTCCTCAACTACATTCACTGGAGTTACTCTTTGGATCAAATGTATTTTTGCCACGTTGCACTTTTTACGTTTACTTGAGTAAGTATATATTGAAGTAGTGCTTCTCTTACTTGAATACAATTTTGAAGTACTCTACCCGCCTCCGGACTAAATTAGAAGTAACTTTTCAACAAGATTTCTGAGCTTGTTTTAGATAAATTATTCCTATATTCCTGATTACTATGTTACTAGTACAATAATCTGCCAGTGGAAGTCGTTTTTATCAGCATTAAGGTAGTTTTATGTGTTTTCCAAGCACATCTTGCCATTTTATAGAATAAACAAGTATCAGTGTTACCTGCAGTTGTTAATAAATGTCAAATCAAATATGACTTAAAACAAATTTGACTTTGTGATTTAATGCTTTGAAATTGGGCCTCTGTCTCTTTAAAAACTCCACCTTCAGGAAGTAATCATAACGTGGCTTTTCTATTAACCCTTTAATGTTTTTACCAGCGTTTCACTGAGAAGTGGCTCCTAAAATGAGCTCACTAGGTGCTTTCTAATTGCTGCTGGCTAGTCTGAAGGAGTTAAGTCGGGGAGGACCAGCGAAGCTTGGTCTAATCAGGCGTTTTGCAGGCGAATGGTTGCCATGGAGATTAAAGGATTTCTCAAACATGCATAAAAAATCAAAGCAACACTCCTGGTTTGTTTTTGTGATTGATGTAAAGTTCAGAAAAGTTGATTTTACATAATGTTGTCCCTTTAAAACAAGCTCCTATATTTTGTTCAAACATTACTTGTTAGTTAGTTTTGTCTTATTTCAAGTAAACTAATATATTTGAACTTGAAACTAGATGAAAATACTCAGTAATATTTTGTGTTTTTGCAGTGAACATTCCCAAACAGACGTGTTTCTTTCTGGATTTTTCTCCCTAAGCTGGAATGAAACCTGATAAGAAATGTTGCTAATAAACTTTGAGAAATATCAGAAGCTACTATGTGGAGACCAGCGGTTATTATCCAGCAGGTCTGACAAACATGGCCACTGGTAAAAGGCTCTGCTTCTGACTGTAAACAATGGCTCTAATTTACTTTAATGGCTGTGTAGGTCTAAAGCTCTGGGAGATGCAATGGCCAGTCTCAGTAGCTTAATTATCTTTCTAATTTGTATTAGCACTTGCTATCCTCTCAGGGATAATTATGTATATTGTGTGTGAGCGAGCTTAATGAGGTTAACTCGAGTCTTTGGAATAGGAGTTCAGTCGCCTCAACGACGCAGAAAAGCTGCTGATTGCTGTGTTTTTTTCCCAACTAGATGATGACCATTAAGTCGTTTAAATCCCGCCGGAGCGCAGAGGTGCACAGGAAGTGACTCCCTGCGGCGGCTGCATGTTAGCGTGAAGCTCCAGCCGCGTTATGACTGGCCCTGCAGAGGATAGTGAGGGGAACCAGACGGGGCACAAACAGAGTGACCTTTTTGCAATTACACCAAATTGGTGTCAAACATTTGTGCGGCAAAAATTTTCATTTGTGCTGTTATAATTTTTAAGATTTTAAAAAATAAAAATTGTTTCCAGAGATAAAAAACAAAAGTGAAAGAAATTGTGCTACGTTTGTGCAGCTAAAAATTTTCTGCACATTTGATTGACTCTGGGCTACAATATATAACATTTAATAAATATTTATCAAATATGACATAAAACAAATTTGATTTCGTAATTTAACGCCTTGAAATTGGGCCTCTATCTCTTTAAGAAGTAATCACATCATGTCTCCTCTATTAACCTTTTAACGTTTTTACCAGCGTTGCTCTGAGAAGTAGCTCCGATAATGAGCTCACCAGGTTTGCTAATAGCTGCTGGCTAGTCTGAAGGAGCTGAGTGGGTGAATCACTGCAGCTCTGAGCAACGTTATCTAACAAAATAACTGAAAACATTTTCATTTAGTGAGATAAATAAAAATATTAATTAATACCACAACTAATTGGAACTATAATGTTTATAAAACTAACTAAACATACTGAAATTATAGATATAATAATTATCTATAAATTATAGTATTACCTGATCAATGTTTACATAATCACAATACTTTGACTTTTTTAATTCTGCACTTAAAGATTAACCAAAAGTATGAAACTAAACTAACGCTACTACTATAACTAATAACTAAACTAAAACTAAACAATATTTAATAATAACCAGCAAACAGTAAAAACTAATACAAACTAACTGAATTATACAAACAAAAGTCACAACAAAATAAAGCTAAACTATAAAGAGAAACTAGTCTGACCCAGCTCTGAGGAGGAGCTTCGTCTCAAGGGCGGGGCTAAGTCCACACGGGCGTTTAGCAGGGCTGAATGGTTGCCATGGAGATGAAAGAATTTCTCAAACATGCACGAAAGAATCAAAGCAACAATACAAGTATGTTTTAGATGTGGGAATGACATTATAACATGATATGAAGCTTAGTTTTTCCATGACGCCGCCCCTTTAACCTGGCTTGTAAACATCTGAGCTTCCCCTGTAAGCAGCCGACAGACTCTAATGGCTGAACCTCGTCTGCTGATAAGAATCAGAGAATGTCAGTATCAGATCGGTGTATCCTCGCTATCGTTCCCTCTGCTGCCTCGCAGGCCTCTGTTCAGAGACGTTTGCAGGAAATCAAGTCGCCGTGCGCTGAACTGAATCGTGTTTAGCAGGTATTGATAAAAGCCGATAAGAGTTTGCTTCCTGATATCATCTGAATTCCTCGAGTCCTGTGATCGTACACAGTTTCCCCTCTCAGGTCATATGTGATATATTGTTCAGCCTCGGCACAAAAGACTGTTTTTTCCCCCGCAGTGTAATCCACAGCTGAATAGCTCTCATTTATTTGCTGCACTCCTCCCATCTTCTGCTTGCTCAATACCCAGCGCTGTTTTTTAACTGCAGGTTAGGGAAGGAAACCATCTTATCTGCAAAGAGGCGGATTTATTAGTGTGAAAAAGATAATTGCTATTCATAGGCCACTGGGGGCTGATTTACAACAGCTAATATTTAGGATTCCAAGAGCCGTTTTTCAGCTTTTTTTCCCTCCTGGTCTTTATCTGCAGCCCTGCCTGCAGCGCGGAGGAGAGCGAGGTCACGCTGGACGATGAGGGATGGGCAGGGCGAAGCCTCCACTCGGAGCCATTTGGCTGAAGACTGATGTGTGAGGAAGTCCGTGCAGGTCTGCCTGGAGCGGCAAACACCTGTTCTCCTCAACCTGTGACGAGTCTGAGGAGCCGTCAGTGGGTCAAACTCACTTTCATTTTGGGCCATATCAAAAATCTGAACGTTCTTAAAGGGCCAAAATGTATTGATAAAACTGTTATAATATCAGTAATTAGACGTTCCTCCTGGATTTTGATTGTTTTTGTGGGGTTTTTTTGCAATCAGTTCAGACATTTGTGAGGAATTTTGCACTAATGTTTGATGTTAAATGTGACTTTTTGTTACTTGCCGTATCAATAACTTGACGTTGAGTAAAGCTGAGGCAGCGGTGACTTCAACTCAATGTTTTCGACCAATTTGGAGAAAAATTAGCAAAACAAAATGTGGAGATTTGAGTGAATTTACAGATTTGTGAGAAACTGGAGGGATTTACTGATGTAATTCGGAGTCTAGAGGGCCACATAAAAACCTACAGCGGGCCAGATTTGGCCCCCGAGCCTTTAGTTTGACACGTGCTCTAAATGCTTTTTGTCTGTGAGGGGAATCCACAAGAAAACAGAAAAACTGGTGATAAAATGGGAATGATCTGGATACCCGTGTCTGACCTTTTCCTGACCTCCGTGTTTGTTTATCATATTACCTGAAAACAGGTAGCATTTCTTCCCCAAAGATTGGAAATAGTTGGTTTAAGGCAAAACAGGAAATGAAGACTTGTGGGTCTGTCTGTCGGCGCTGATCCTGCAGGTGACCGCGAGGCTTCATCAGCAGCACTCACAGTGAGGTCACGGGTTCAAATCCCAGGTGCTGTGCCTCACAGCAGGACACATCCAGGTCCCACCTGCAAACAGGACAATAAAACACAACATGACAGAAGATAAAACACTTTTTCTCAGGTTAAACATGTCTACATCAAACCAAACTTAAAAACTGCAACTTTATATTTAGTGTAGTTTGACTGACATTAAACTACAACATACTGAAAAAGTACTAACTGATCAAAACATAATTTAATATTTAAAAATTAGACTACAGGAGAATGTGGACATGAGAATAACTCATTTAAATGCAAAATATGAAAATGAGGCAAAATCAATTTTTTCCAAATCAGTTTCTTTCAAAATAAAACTTATGAAACTTTAACAAGAACTGCAGGAGTGAGTCTGGTGAAAATTTGGTTTAACATGTTTGTTTTTCACTCAGTGTGTAGAAAATCCAGACATTTTACTGAAAAATAATAAAATTACTGATGTTATTAAAGTAAAAAGTACAGCGTAGTAAAAATATTCCTAAAGGTGTTTCTGTCGTATCTTAATTGATGGTTTCTTACATAAACAGTCAACTTTGATAAAGCGATTGATTATTTGTCATAATTTTTACTTTTACCCTTAAGAAAATTCAGATCTTCTGTTTTCTAAAGTTAGAATAAATATAGAAACTTATTACAGTTTTATTTTGGATTCATCTCTTCTCTTTCTTCCTTTCTTCCTTTCTTTCTTTCTTTCTTTCTTTAAAAAAACAATCTTTTTCCATCTTGGGGGATTTATGGTTCCCTAAATCTGGTCTCTGGTTCTGACTTTAGGTTCCTAAACTGCTTGATTACTTGACTCAATTATTTATATAAGAACATTTTCTAAGCCACGGATCAACAAGACTGAATAATAAATGGGTCATATTTACTTTTAATGAAGCAAAACCAAAAGTAAAACCTAAATTTCCTTTGCGTTTCCCATCTTTCTTTTGTTATATTCTTACATTTATCTGTTTCTTTTGTACTTTAATGAGTTTAATGTTTATTTTTCTAAATCAAGAAGCAATCAAGTAAGAACTGCTCTTTTCCAAAACATTAGAAATAAAATTTACTGCTTCATCAACCTTTATTTCTACAAAAACAGAAGTAAAATAAACTATGCTATGTTTATTTATGAACAGATAATACACAGAAACACTATATACTGCAAAAACACAAAAAAGTATTTCTTTCTAGTTTCTAATGAAAATATCTTCACTTGAAATAAGACAAAACTAGGATTGTGTTTCAAGCCAATAATTTCTTAATATTAACAAAAAAATATAACTATTTTGCTTCTTTATAAGTGAAATATTTGGCAGATTATTTAACTTTTAAAATATTTTCCCCATGTTGTAAGTAAAATAATTTGCCACTTTTTCATCAATATAAAGGAATTATTGACTTAAAACATTCTCCTTTCTGAAAAGTTGCTTGTGAGTTAGCTTTGCCTTATTTCAAGTGAACTAAAAGATATTTGCACTAGAATCTAGAAAGATACTTGGTAAGATTTTGTGTTTTTGCAGTGTATCTTTGATCTTCAGGCTCCTTTTTACTTTGGTGGCCACATTTAATAGTGGATTATTATCAGATTTAATTTTCAAATGAAAACACCTTGTTGGTGGAAGGAAAAAGTGATTTAAAAGCAGAAATGTATGCAGCTAATAAGGCTTAAGACACATGCTACTTTCCTTTTTTTCTCCACCTTCGCTGATTTAATTTCTCCTCCTTATGAGCTGTCACTTTGTCTGGAAATGTATTCATCCTGCACATGCGACTCCTAATAACGCTAATCTTTTTTTTCCTCTTTACCAGAGCTCAAATCTCATGGAGGGATAATCTCAGATAAATATAGTTAATTGAGGCCAGGTGAACTTTCTTTATCAGCCACACAGACAACCAATCTGAAATAAATGTGATAATTAGAACAGAGATGTCTTCACTCAGCGCGGCGCGCGGTCCGCTCCTGCAGCCATTTGCTTCAGATTACATCTAAATTTCATAACGCATCAGAAATCTGTGCTGAATTAGTCATGTTGAAGATGCAGCCATGTTTCCTGTTAAGATGTATAAACATAATCTGAAAGAGACGAGCGAGATGGACATCTTAAACGATTTTAACGTCGACCGCCATGTGTTTCTGATCTTTGACGACGCTGCAAATGTTCTGCATAAATTTCTCTGGGAAAATAAGAGCATTAAACAAGATGTACTGTCGTAGCTGGAGAGTCTGTGTGCCTGTTTATTTAGATTTACATGTGTGGGGATGCCTTGATGTGCAGATGAGAATAAAACTGCGAGCAAGTATGTTTGGAATGTTCATTTTAAAATAAGGACTAAAGTCGGAGCTTTAAAACTGATTGTTCTTTTTATTTTTTTAATTTTCTTTGATGTTACAGCCATTTTTTTTTTTAGAAAATATATTTCTGATGCAGCTGTTGGTATGAAAATTCACACCAGAAATCAGTAAAACTAAATTAGTCCATAAATTTATTGATAAAATAAGATTACACCAAGAAGTGTTGAATGCATGAGGTGCAAAAAGCTGAAATTTGCCTGTCAGTAATGATAAATATAATTTGTTTTATTCTAATTGATAATCTATATTGGGTCTCTGCTTTTTGCAGATGATGTGGTTCTATTGGCTTTATTGGATCTCCAGCTTTTCCAGAACCAAAGATCAATGAAAATAGCAAATATTATTAAAGAAACCAATAAGTAATGAACATCAACCCTATGATATAAATTCACAGCAGAAGACTCCACTGCTGAAGAAAAACAACATTAAAGCTCATTTAAAAGTTGCTGCAACAGTTTTAAAGACTGGGAGGAAAAAGGTTTTGTTAGATGAGACCAAATGTTAACTTTCTGGATGAGTTAAATGTCTCAAAACCGAGTCGGTCTTTAGCACATAATACGAGAACCAGAATATATGACTGTGCATTGGCAGATTATTTCATTTATTACATGGAAACATCTTGTTTGAAGTAAAGTTATCTGCCAATGGAACAAGAATATATTAAGAAATGACTTACTGAAACAAGCTGCTATGTCTGAGATATTTGCACTAGAAACCAAATCAAAAATACTTGGTAAGATTTTGTGTTTTTGCAGGAATATAAATGCTAAAAACAGTTTTTCAGAAAACGATGGAAGATGGTTTTACTTTACTGGCTATTTGAACCCAAAACCTGAGATTAATTACAGTTAATTCATAATTTAGCAGGAGAGTTTTGTCACTTAGCAAACATTTTGTATCTACAAAAGTACCAATTATAATCTGCAAATGGAAAAGCTGTTATTATTAGGCTGTCATTCAACCTATTTTATTTGTATTTGTGCTGATATTTCATATATGTTTTACTGTTTTATCAATGCTGTGTGATTGTGTTTAAAGTTTCCCTAAGAGGACAATAATAAAGTTTCTATTAGAAATATGCACAAAATTTATTTTGCTCAAAAAACACAATTTGCTTTTTGATTTTTGGGAATTTTTTCCTGCTTTTTAAAATCACACTTGAATAAGTCATTAAAACACCTGCCTCATCATCCTCCATCTACTTCCTGTTTTCTTCTTCTTTGTGGTTTGCGCCAGCGGCAACATCCGGGTGTTGATCATGTGTTTGGACATAAACCAATTTAGATATTGCCCCAAAAACACACAAACTTCATCACAGTAAAAAAATTGGCTTGTTTCCATTAAGTAAATTTATTTTTGTCAAATTGTGCATTCATGCAGTCAGTGGTGAATGCGGCTGGTGATACTGATGTTAAAATGGGTTTAATCTTCCAGAAAAACTGTTAGGATTAGTGGATATTTTTTCAGACAAAGTCTTCAATCAAAAGAGGTTTAATTTAAGTAAAGAGTGACAAAAGCAGCTCCGTTTTATTGCATTTTCTGTCCTTGTGAGGTATGAAACTCTCCTTAGCTCCGCTGAGCCTGACCACCATTAACACCCCTGAGAAACCTCGTCCTAATTACTCAGTCAGCCTGACAGAATCTCCTTAATTACAAACTTCATTAGCCTGAAGGACTTTGTTTTCCTCCAAAAAAACCGAGCGAACCGGGGACAGCTCAGGCCAAGGAGCACAGGAGCCGAGGTGTGTGTGTGTGTGTGCGGGCGTGGGTGTGTGTGTGTGTGTGCTTTAGAACCTTACTACTTTTTTTTAAAGGAGATGTTAAGACCTTCGTCAGAGATCTAATTAGATTCATGGTGAGAATCAGACACCTTTTAACTAGCCTCTGGAGTCGCTCTAAAAGGACAGCGAGATCCAGGAAAGAGAGGCAGAGAATTAAATTGACCTGCTGCTGCCTTTCATGTGTGAAGGCTCCGATTCGCCGTGTCTTCACCTCCAAACACTAAACAACCCGCAGCACTTCTGCCACCATTATACCTCGCTTATAAACACACAGGACAGCCGGCGGACGCCGCGGCTTCAGCCTGAGCGGTAATTTGGCGGGAGAAGACACACATTACCTCGTTTATGTTTCCCACCCTGTTTTATTGGGGCTTCTGCTCCAGATTATTCATTTGAGGGGTGTGTGGACCATCACACATCGCGCTCGGCTTCAAAGCCGACTGCCACTCACTTTCTGTGGGTTTGCATGCATTTAGGGTTCATATGTTCACACTGCATGCAATTATATGCTGGACTGGTGAGAGTTAGCACCAGTTAGAGCCAGGTGAAGCGCGGAGCTTTAATGCATAATGGAGTGCTGCACAAATGTCCATGTTGGAGAGGTTTTAACCATCTCCTGGTCAGACTTCAAAGCTCCAATCGCTCCAGATGCAGCACTCGCTGCAAACCGCCAGTAAAGATGTGTAAAATAAATTCACCTTTTATTGCCAACTAGGTTTTCTGATTAGAAAGTGAGGGGAGGTTTATATTAGTCAATTTCCAACAGTAGCCTCCTAAGTATTTCACATTTGCACTCTATTAATTGAAAATGGATGAATGTTTGGTTGTGGGAATATTTTGGTATTTTTGGTGCTGTCTACAACTATTGGTGTCCCTTCGGAAGATAAATGAAAAGCCTAAATTTTAATATAAGTTTTGCAATTTCGAAAAGTTAGGAGGAAAAAAATAAAAAAAATTTGTCCTTCCTTACACTAATTAGGAGAATTTCAAGTTTTTTTGTTTTGTTTTTTAACCATATTGACTTAGAAGTGAGTTGTTTTAATATTCAGATTTTCTTTTCTTTCTTTGACCTGTGGGTAATTGTATTTATTTTAATTGTGATGTGAATAAAAAGATTTTTCTTTATTAGAACCTTAAAGAATGTTGTAATCCATTGGCTTCTTGTTTTCCGTGGGTTATAAACAAGAGATGAAAACAGGTTTAAAAACAGGAAACACATGAGAACATGCTGTTAAAGTCCAACATCAGTAAAAAGTTTAAATCGAATGGAACTCGGATGAAGATCCGACACACAAAGCGTTTACTTTCTCATCTTAAACAACCTAAAAAAAACTTTTTGCCCAAATTAAATTGTTTCAAAAACAACTTCCTGCATCCGCCTTCTCCATTTCCTGCTGCTGGTGGTGCAATGCATTGTGGGATGCATCACTACAGCCTGTATAAAATAAAGATCATGTTCTGTCCTCCCATCACGTTAACAGCAGTTGTGTTTTGGTCAGATTGTCTCTGATGGACGCTGTGTGAGTTTGGAGTAAAACAGAAAAGCACCTTGTCACTGGTAAGCATGGCAGAGGACCCGTGATGCTGTGGGAATGTTGATCATTCAGAATATCATTGGAATTCTGGGGAATTTTTCTACAAAATGTTGGAATCCGGTGGAAAACTGAAAAAAACTGACATGCATTTGGGACTTTCAGCTGTAAAGTGACCAAGTCAACACAGAAATATTCCATCAGACAAATAAATTATTCGGCATCCTTCAACAGCAGGGGTGTTCAACGTGAGGCTTGGGGGCCATTTGTGGCCCTCCAAGTGATTTTGTGCAACTTTTAATCAAAATACAAAACTGGCACAAACTTGTTTTCCAGCTCCAGGTTTAACAGGATTGATGAAGTTAAACAAATCTTACAGTGAAATTTTCAATTAAAGTCTCCTTTAATTACAATGTTTACAATTGTAAACATTGTAAACAGTTACAGTGTTTACAAGGACATTGTAACTTCCATGTTCTTGTAAACATGGAAGTTACAAGATAAAATACTAAATTAATTCAATTTAATTAGTAAACATTCAGTGACTTTTACTCAAGAGCTTTTGGCAAACTACACTAAATAAACCAAACATTTTTGAAGAAAAAAACCAAGATGATAAAATGTTATTTGTACAGAACATTTCAGCAACAAGGCAGTTCAAAAAGCTTTATGTCATAAAATGTAAACATTTTTCAAACCAACACATCAAAATGTTGGTTTGTGTTTTATTACTTATGGTGGAAAAGCAACTCTAATCAGGTGGGTTTTAGTCTCAGTGTTTCAGCTGTTGCACAGTTTTATGGAAATCTAGAGAAATCATCTAAATATCTTTTTGTTTTTTGACTTTTATTCATTAAAATGTTGTGTAAGTTGTGCATTTCAAATGAAACATTTCCGAATCTTTTTGCAATTTTTAATTTGAAAATTTGTTAAAATTGGTCCAAAAGCACTTTGAACTCAACGGTTTTTGTCCCTGGAGGTAAAAAGTTTGTTCCCCTGTGGTGTGGAGAGATTCTCTCTGGAAAACAGATCACTGTCAAATGTGGCAGCGATTAACAAGATATTTATTTGAAGCTGAAAGCACTTCTTTTAAGATCGTTTCAGTGTGAGGTCATGCTAGTCCAATAAAAGATTAAATCATGTCGAGGCCTTTTCCTTCTTATTAATAACAGTGAATCTCCACCTCACCGTCTTTTTGTCCTGCAATGTCTAAGCTTCGAGGTTCAGAGGAAGAACATTATGAGTGACCAATCAGCAGGTGTAATTTGGGTTAGTTTCTCTGTGGAGCTGCTAAGTTGTTCATTTGCCCATAATGAATGTCACAACCTGAATTACCTCCACCAATCATTGACGCGTCAACCAGCCGAACCTCCTGCTCTCAGTCATCAGGACGTTTCCTGCTGCTTCAGACACATGGCTGCTCCGATTTTAAGACATCTGATTCAGGAACATCTGTTTGCCGGCGGAAAAAGAGAAAGAAATCTCACTTCCTGCACATGAGCTTGGGCTGAGGTTACAGCTTCAAAGCTCACCATGTTAAACCGAGTCTGTAGTCGGCTGTTTGTGCTCAGCGTCCGCTTTAATGCTGCCGACCACAAGCAGGATAGTCGGTCTGCTGGAACAAACCCACAGATTGATCTGTTTTATCGCAGTTTCCTGCAGAAATACGAGAGAATGGGTTAATACCCTCCGTCACGCTGCCACAGAGCATCTGGTCGGACACAAACACACAGCAGAGGCACACACAATCCCCTCTGAGACTATTGTTTAAAAATTAGTCATGTCACCCTCAAGTTGAAGCTCCTGAAGTGAGGAACGACAGGTTCAATTTGAGCAATTTGACATTTTCAAAATAAATTCATTTAACTGCAATTTTGTAAAAATACTCTTGTTCTGTTGCTAGGAAGAGTTGGGGATTTTTGGGCCGTATTGAGATTTGTTTATTTTGCACAACTGCAATGGAAACTCATTTTTCATATCACACGAGTCACATGAGCAACAACAGGATGTTACTACTGGAGGAAACCACGAAGAAGAAGAAAACAGGAAGTGGTTGGAGGATCATGTTTTTTCACAACTTACCACATAAACAAATTTATTTATGTGTGATTTCAGTTGTGTTTCTTATTTAATGGAAAAACCACAATAGTGAAATTGTGTGTTTTCTTATTTGCGAAATATTTACAAAGTTTCTAATAGAAACGCACCTTGTGTCATTGTGACAAAATAGTTCAGATTGTATTTATTTACCACTTGTCCCTTAAAGAGGCTATATTATCAATCAGTTAATCAATTTTATTTGTGTAGCACATTTCAGTAACAAGGCAGTTTATAGTGCTTTACATCATAAAAGCACAAAATCATAAAACTGATAAAACAAGTAACAAACGTTACATTTGAAATCATAAAAACACATCGTTGTGTGTTTTCCAGGCACAGAGTGACATTTAATAGCACAGGCAAGTAACTATGTTAACTTAAGGAGTTATAAAGAATATACATGAACTTAAAGTAAATTTTACTGCGTGACTTAACTCTTGAAATTGGGCCTCTGTCTCTTTAAAACTGCAGAAATTGTCAGGACATCTCTATTAACCCTTTAACATTTTTAGCATTTGGTGTTTGGAACAGCTGAATGGTTGCTATGGAGATAAAATGATTTCTCAGGATGAAAGAATAACATTATAACATGATGTGACGCTCGTGTTATACACAACACTGCAAAAACATATTTATAAATTTTTAAATAATTGTTCAGTTTAAACATTGCTGTTGTAACTTTGCTTCAATCACCGGTTTGTTTGTGGCAGCATTATGTTTTGTTTGTAACGCTAAAACAGCTGATTTTAATAGGTAAATTTTTTGTAAATTACTTCTGTTTGTTTCTTTTACACTCATCGTTCATCGTACAGCCAGATGGGCACTTCCTGGTTTGGTGATGATGTCACTGATTGCGTCACTGGGCAAAACAAAATGGAGTTTTTTTTGTTTTTGTATTGTATTATTTATTTTCTTTAACCTTGTATGAAATGCTTTATTTCACAGACCATTTAACTGTGTAGATGAGTTTATAAACTAGATTAATATTTTTTTCCTGCTTCTTTGTTTAGATTTTGCTGTTTGGTTTGACCTGTTTTCTGACGGCACAGGCTAATGAAGTGCAGGTGTGTCTCCAGTGCTGTTTAAAACCAGTAAGATTTTTGGCTAATACCTGGTCAAGATGTCAGAAAATAAAATTCACCAAGAAGAAACTTGAACTTTCTGCCCACAGCTGTCAAAAACAAACAAAAAAGATAATTTTTTCTTGTTGCAACTTTGGTGTCAGTGTTCCGGTCGGGTTTATAGAAGTACGCTAAAAGGTCAGAGACCTCCAGAGTGAACATAAATAAATAAAAACAGATTTTCAAATCGTAATCTATTGGCACAGAGCATGTTTTAACATCTGGTGTATTATTTTGTTCTTTCTAAATTACGTCCACTTTAATTTATAAGGTGAAGTTAAAATGAAGTTTCCCTGAAGTCAGTGAATGTTTTTAGTTTATTCTGTTTTGCGATGCATTCAAGGAGTAATTGTTGTTCTTTTCTTTTACTGGTGCCACCTCAAAAAAATCCATCGATGATGAATGCAACTAAAACATTTTTTGTTTTAGATTTTATTGCTCTGGCTGCTTGGGTTTGAAGTCTGTCCCTGGAGTTCGTGTGTTTTCTCTGGGTACTCCAGCTTCCTCCTACAGTCCAAAAACAAAAAAACATGAGTTTCTCTCTAAATTCCCCTTTGGTGTGAGTGCATGTGCATTGCTGTTTATTCTGTGTTTCTGTGTTAAACTGTAAAAACTCCTTAAAATGGGTAACACAACAGAGCATAAGTAAATAAGCCAGATAAATGTTGATCGTCAGACATTGGTTAATGGCTTCTAGTATAAAACTCCACATATCTATGGACGGAACAATAATAAAAAGGTTAAAACGACTGTAACTGAGAGTAGCAAGGCTGAGAATAAATGCAGACCACCATCCACAGAGAGAATGGGTAGAAAGGGTCAAAGGTTAGAGAACGGCAGTCTCCTTGGCATCCCTTAGTCGACACGCCAACTTGCTGTTCAGATACACCAGGAAAAGAATTTCACTGTCCTACAATCACAAACAAAAACGTGGAGTTTAGAAAACCTGGACTTTAACTGCTGCTGTAGTTAGATGAAAGTAAGGGAGTTTTACACCAAGAACTACTGAAGGAAACGACATGAAAATGTCTGAAAACACTGAATGCAACTTCCGTCCTCACAAAATGTTTAAAATGAAGTGGAGTCAGATTTTTCTTTTGCTTTTGGTAAATGACCACGAACCATTTCTCCTGCTAATTCTCGGCTCACACGTTTGTTGTAGTTTGTTTTTACCCAGAAAGCCCTGCTCTATAGTTCACTTCCTGCTTTTGGAGCAGTTTCCGGTCCACTTTATGTTCACATAGCCATTTGAACGGCACTAGATCACTTTAATTGAACTGAGACTGAGGTTTGTGTTCAGACCAGAAAATCTGTGAAAAGTTCAATTTCCTCCACCTCCTCCCTGAGGAGCTCCACTCCTGTCCAAAACCAACCAATCAGAAACAGGAGGCGGGACTTACTGCTGTCAATCATTCTTATGTTCTCTCTGCTAAAAGTGCTAATGAAACAACTTACTGCAACAGAAAAACCATTTATCTTCCGTCATCGGTGGCTATGTTAGCATTCAGAACATGCCATGCTAGCTGCCATGCTAGCTTGCAGAGACCAAGGTGGGAACAGCGCCACATGAGATTGTAATTGACAGCGATAAGACCCGCCTCCTGGCTCTGATTGGTTGTTTCTAGTTAGCACACTGAGCAGGCAGAGGAGCTAACGAAGCACTTTAAATGAATGGGTGTGTAAAGATTGACATAAACACATGAACATCACAGGAGTCTTTATTTATTTATAACTGTTGCTATCCAGTAAATAATGAGAGTTTTAATGCTAAGTTGAAACTTTTAAAGCAACTTTGCATTAAATGTTATTATTTACAGAATGATAACATTCAAACATTCATGAAGACTCCTTTGTGTTCATGTTATGTCATGTTGGTCTTATGCACACCCTTCAAATTAAGCGTTGGTAAGTTTTTTTTTACAGATTTTCTCTCATACCACATGATATGAGGACACGTTCAACAAATATATAAAACATATTTTTACATATTAAATGTTTTAAGAACTTGCAGGAACAGTTATTTTCTACATTTTTACCAGTTTGTAAATGTTTTTTTTATCAATGTATTCTGACATTTAGAGACTTTATTGGCCCAATATGAGAATAGGTTTCATTTCTTTCAGATGCTTTTATATAGTTTATTTTTATTTATTTTTGATAACAGACAAAAGTGTCATCCACACCAGAGAAGTCAACCATGAGGGATCTGGTTCCTTTTATGCAAATTCATAGAAATCTTCACTGGAGTTTTTAATTTGCGCAACAGTGAGCAAAATGAGAGAGTGAGAAGTAAAATTTTTGGTGTGGGGTTTACAGCACTGCAGCTTTAATACATTAATCTGACTGTAATTGAAATCAGTTCATGAAATTCCAACATTTTGTTATTATTATTTGTTATCCACTGTCCAGTTGGTCGACCTCCAACATGGGGGTCAGACTTTGCTGCCTTGCAGCCGCCAAGAGGGGGAGACACAGCGAAGTTCAGAGCAGAGGAGCAGGTGCCCATCGTTTCACCTGTCCACTCAACAAAACCTCAACATGTTTATGTCACACCAAGACATGAAGATCAGAGAACCAGGGAAAAGCAGCTCATGAACCCTCCTGACGCTGTCCTGCACTGATGACGATGAGGATGAGCAGCGAGGGGACTCAAAGGTCAAGAGACGCAAAAAATACTTCAGCCGACATGTGTTATATATTTAGCAAGGCCATTGTTTGTTTTATTTAGAGAGCGAATTGAGGATTTTCCAAACTGCAGAGCCCCTGAGGTATTTTATCAGGTGTACAGTCCGCCATGTGTTACACATTAGAGAGCAGAAGGGGGAATGCTGGTTGCAGATCCAACCTATGAAATGTTTGAAGGTTTGAGCTTCACAGGAGGAGCTGGTTGGCTCGCCTGGACAATTACTCTCTTCAGAGCTGGAATATACTGGGGGGGAAACACTTATATGCAAATGAGGCTGCAGCAAATTACAGCCCAAATTGCCCCGGTATCATTAAAGAAAATAAACACAAGGCAGGAATATTAATGCGGTGAGAGGAGATGTTTGCAGAAGGAAAGCAGCTAATGAGGACCTGAAGCTGTCTGGACAGTGTGGTCAGTGCAGGGAGCAGGTCCAGTTCAGGCCCAGTTCAGCCACATACTATATGTGTCTGTAAGCAGTGAAGCTCCTAAACCTGCAGACCAAAAGTCTGCACGGCTGTGAAACAGTTAGTACACTGTAAAAACTCATTTCAGTCACTTTTAAAATATAGATATAATTTCAGCTCATCAAGGTTTGTTGTTCTAACTTTAAAACCAACTAGAAGTAAATATTGTACCATGTTACATCAAACTTTAGACAAGTATGTTTTATTTCTAAATTTAAAGGTGACCTATTATGCCTCATTGAACAAATTAGGTTCTGTCTATTGGCTGTACAAAACATGTTCATCACATATTTTGCACAAAGTCATTTTTAGATAAGATTTTAGTCTTCTCAGTTCTGCCTATGAATTGGTTTAGGGCCACTTGTTGCTTTAAATCCAAATAAGCTGCTGTATAAACTCAATGTTTACACCCGCACTTGAAAATGGCTGTAAACAGATGCACAATTATGCAACTGTTTGTCTCTGAAAAGCATTAGCAGGGCCTCCTGTACACCCAGCAAGAGGACCTGAAGCTGTCTGGACAGTGTGGTCCAGACAGCTTCAGTGGTTTTTGGATGGTAAGTCAAGAACCCAGCGCTTGTTGTTTCCAGCAGCCATTGCACAGCGGTAAAACCAGCTGACCAAACGTGCTGGAACTCAGATTGGGTTGCTAGGGAATGGGCTGGGCTTCACTAGAGTTGCTAGGTAACACCACAGTGCCCATCAAATGTGACTTAACAATCGGAAAGTTTTTGAAACGACTCATTTTCCAGACACCAAAAACATTTGACTCATTGCTAAAAAACACCAGCTCGGTTATTTATAAAAAACAATAGAAATAAAAATGAAAGTACAAAAAAATACAAAATGTGAATTTTAAACCAACTATAAGTAAATGTTTTACTATGTTACATCAAATTTTAGATTTTGTAAATTCAATGTGTGGTAATAGTTATATTTTTACGTCAACTCCTTAATTTTGGTGCCAAATCTGTGGAATCAGCCCAGTTTAAAATGATCCTGAAGGGCTCAGTTGTCTGGGGCACCAACGGGTCTCTGAAGAACAAGGCTACGTTCGCAATACAAATCTTGATGCTCAATTCCCATTTCTTTGCTAAAATCCCTTTTTTCATATAACTCATGCTACTGATTAAATGCAACCGCAGTCAGACTTCTGTGAGAACGATTTCCAACCAAAAAAGACCCGAAGAAGAACGAAGCTCTGACACAGCAGTGATCTGTTTATGGGAGTAATAATGGACGCCGCCATCTTTGGATTGATTTTAAAGTTACTCAGCGGTGGGGGTCAGCTGACAAGATCATAACAAGATGAAGGAAGCTCGTAAAGAGGAAACACAACTAATAGCAACAGCATGTTGTGGGGCATCGACTGCAACTTCTGCTGTGAAATCTGTTTGGATGTGGAGTCAGAACCAAGAGTGGTTTGGTTGTCAGTGACACAGACGTCTTTCATACGCTCATAATTATAATTTTCAGTCATTGTTTACATGCAGATTTACAGCGTCTGGCTTCTTCTGGTGCAGAATTATGACGCGTAATAGTTCTGCACCATGATGGCTGTTCAGTCTGCAAAAGCTCTGAAAATAATCCCACACGTATTTGATTTAGTTCCACATATGGACGTGACACAATCGGGTTTTTTGAAGGTGAAAAGATTGAAATTGGGTCGTTCAGACTGCCATGAAAAAGCAGGTAAATGGGTCGCATGTGCCTGCTGTGTGAAGTTTAGTTTTCAGTACAGCAGTGAGGTGAAAACAATAAACTCTCAGAAAAGTGCAAAACTAGCGAAACACAGATTTCCTTTGAACCCAGGCTAAATCCCCACATTTAAAGTTACCTTTGATTTATAATAAATGGAGCATTGATCAATATATTTGATGTATATTTGACTAAATGTAATGTTTACTGCTTGTTTCATAATTGGTTATTATGTTCGGTTTTCATCTTGAACTGCCTTGTTGCTAAAATTAATAAACCTAATAAGACGTAAACAGAGCTGAGGACTTAATTCTGTGACCTGTGTGGGAGATGTTTATTGTTTAGACTTGGAAAAAAAAGCTAAGATTTCATAACAAATTCAGTTTGTAGCAGTTTTTCTGTTGTTTTGAGACTAAAAGTCTTAATAAGTTGGAAATATCTTCTTTATCTTCTTCAAAAATTAACATTATTAGAAAAAAGGTATATGTTTAATTTTAGATAGAAATAAATTTGTGGTTCTTTCAAAAATTCCTAGAGTGGGTATTTTAAAAGTTGTGTAAAATTAGCAGCCCTGAATGAGTTTTATTTAGCTGGTCTGGGGGTAAAAATGTGTCTGGATGCAGACCACCGGTGGACTGGTGAGGTCTGCCTGCTTGGCGTTTTTATTTTGCAGTTGGTGCAGATGATGAGGCTGGTTTGGTTGAATATCAAACTGTCCCGTCCTGGTCGTCTGTTTCTCCATAAATTACGCAGAAACCTGTGCAGTGGTCTCATTAAAACACCACAGAGGGATTTTCTGCAGCCGTAAAGTAAAATCACAGAAAAAGAGACGAACTCTGAGCACAGCAGGCATTCTCAGACGTCTTCACGTGAAACATTAAAACAAATAATTTTATTATTTATTGGTTTATAGCAAACTATCAGAGGAAAACGTCCGAGCTGACCAACACTTTAGATTAGATTTTAAACATTTTAACTATTAAACTAGTTTATCTTAGATTGTAAATAACAAATGTACAATAATAAAAAATCCTTTTAAATATATTAAATATATTTTGTGCTGGAATCTAATTAAAAATATATAAAGTTAGAAGAAATGCTACATGTTTTGAAATTTTAATTCTAATATTAATTTATAGAAAAATTAGGTTAAATTCAGCAAATTTTATTTAGTAATTTTTAAACTTCTTAATATTTTAATAATTAAAACTTGCATAATAATAATTTCTACTCAAACTTACTGATGAAAATCCATCCACATATTATGGTTAATTTCATTTTTTTCCACTGACAGTTTGTGCGCTAAGAATCATGGGTAATTAAAACAGTTTCCTCTGATGTTCTTTTATCCTTTCTTTCTGTCTTTCCTTCTTTCTTTTGTTTTGTATTTGATCATGTAAATTTTATTGACTTCCTGGTTGTAAATGATAGAAAACTAATTGATTGATTTTGGGCTTTAAATGCATTTATAAATTACATCTTTGACATGAACAATGGAGGAGAAAAATAAATAATAATAAAATAAAAAGAAGGGATTTTGTGCTCAACTCCCTGAAAACCTGAAATGTTCCAGAAGCTGCTTGTTAAAATTTAAAACCAGAACTGAAAACATAAAGATCAAGTCTTGTTGAAATGTGACTATATTGTTCTTAACCCCCTTATGAATGATAACGCTACATTTCAGGGTCATTGAACGCAGCAGGCCACCTAAACGCCTCATCTTCGCGCATTTAAACAGAGGATGCCGACAAATCCGACATGAAATCAAACTAATCCCGCATCTAGTTGACTTTCTGTCAGGCTGAGTTGATCAGAAGTGCTGACTGCAGCCGATGTTAAAGTTGCTGCGTTTGGAGAACATAATCATGCGCGCATCGCGCAGCCTCCAGCGCCCCTCCCTGCGTTGTTCATAATACAGAGAGAAACTGAATCCGAAGCTGCGATGTTTAATTCATTATTATGTAAGCTATTTGGAGAGTGATTGGACGGTAATTGCTCATTAGGCTTGTATATTTGTCGCTGCACCTTCTGTCAGGGCCAGCGGAGCTGTAGGGAGGATTCTCTCCTTTCATGGATCGATTTCAGAGGCAATTTGTGCAACAGGACAGATCAGGTTGGACCTGACTGGCTTTGTGATGGTGACAGGCCGGCCTGCAGGTGCCACCCTTCAATTGGATCCTCTAACTGATGGGATCAGTGGAATAAAACACGAATCAGCTCCACGGAGCGCATGCACACTGACGTTCCCGAAGCAGCCTTTGAAAAGCCACTTCTCCCATCTTAAAGAGATTTCACCTCGATCAATTATTGACTTCTCGCTCTGATAGGATCCCTGTCTTCCGCACATATTCCTCCCTCGGCTACTATTCACATTAGCGGTGTCAGCGGACGTAATTATACCTACTAATTGCAGATTAGAGGTTTTGGGTCAGCGGGGTCACCCGATAGGCCCCGGCTTCTCGTTTCTGGGCCGGATAATCATTTCACGTGGCAGGATAAATGTTTAATGCAGCGGGCCTTGCAGGTCCAAAACGTCCAAACTTCAGTCCAGTGTTTTATTCGGTTTTATGGGCAGTTTAGCTGCTGGCGGCGGGTCACCAGAGGACTGACCCCCAGAACCCACAGCGCGAGCGCGTGGGAGGATCTGACGCGTCACTTCAGGCTCCGGTTTGAATTGACTCCATGATGTTTATGTCTGAATTTCTGTTTATTTTCTTTAAAAAGTTATTTAATGTTTAGAAAATGTAATTTTTTTCAAATTAGACTTTAAAAGTTTTTTTTATAGTATTTTGAAAGTAAAACTTATTGATATTGAAAATAACTGTTTTCTGTTCCCCCCCATTATTATTGTTTTAAAGATGTTTCATACATTTAAACCAAACAGAGAAGAAAAACTAATTATTGTGCTCAGTTTTTCACTTATTGATCGTAACGCGGTTCATTCATTTTTTTTTTACATCTAAAATATTCAAAATGTCCAGTTTAAAATGCAATTTAGTTTGGTTTTTTTTGTAAGTTTTTTCATCTGTTTCCGTGGATTTGAGGTTTATTTGGCTTCCTGCTTATTTTTTAAAAATAATTTTAAAATACTATATAGAATTTTAAAAGTTGTTTTAGAAATTTTGAATTATTGTTTCGAAGAAGTTG